>CM040622.1:26070512-26382377 GCA_022817965.1 Solanum lycopersicoides
GATCCGATCCCTCAATCCATCAACATCAAGAACACATAACCTCCCTTGGTACCTCAACACACCATCTCCTCCTAAGTAGAAGGACTCATTCATCTTGCCAAGAACAGATTCCTTCAACTCCACTAATAGTTGATCAAGGTGTTGTTTGGATTTCACATCAACCACCAATGATGATTCAGACCTATGATGAACCGTGGCACCTCCATTTAGAGAATTCTCCAACCGAACTCCTAATCTGGCCAAATTATAAGCATCCTTCACTATAACTTTCTTGTCTCCATCTATATGAGACACACTACCCATAGTCATACGTCTTAGAGCATCAGCAACCACATTGGCCTTGCCGGGATGATATAGGACACTCATATCATAATCTTTCAACAATTCTAACCACCTTCTTTGTCGGAGATTCAACTCTTTTTGAGTAAACATATATTGAAGACTCTTATGATCGGTGAAAACATCTACATGAACACCATAAAAGTAATGTCGCCATATTTTCAAAGCGAACACCACGGCCGCTAACTCAAGGTCATGGGTAGGGTAATTTTTCTCATGCACCTTAAGTTGCCGTGAAGCATAGGCAATCACCTTCCCATTTTGCATAAGCACACACCACAACCTATGCGGGATGAATCACAATAAACCACGAACCCTGTAGAACCTTCCGGTAAGGTTAACACCGAAGCGGAAGTAAGCCTGTCTTTCAATAATTGGAAACTCTTCTCGCAGGCCTCCGACCACTCAAACTTTTTACCCTTTTGAGTTAATGAAGTTAATGGAGATGCAATGGATGAAAAACCTTCTACAAACCTTCGATAATAGCCCGCTATACCCAAGAAACTCCTAATGTAAGTTGGGGTCAAGGGTCTAGGCCAGTTTCTTACCGCATTAGTTTTCTTCGAGTCTACCTCAACTCCCTCACTAGAGATGACGTGCCCAAGAAATGCTACCGACCTCAACCAAAACTCACACTTGCTATACTTGGCGAACAATTTATGCTCTTTAAGGATTTGCAATACCACCCTTAGATGACCCATGTGATCAATCTCATTCTTCGAATACACCAAGATATCATCGATAAATACAATAACGAATGCATCAAGGTAACTTCGAAACACCCTATTCATTAGGTCCATAAACGCCGCCGGAGCATTTGTGAGACCAAAGGACACAACCACGAACTCATAATGCCCGTACCGAGTCCGAAAGGCCGTCTTTGGAACATCTTCATTTCTCACCCTAAGCTGGTAATACCCTGACCTCAAGTCAATTTTGGAGAAGTAACTCGCTTCTTGGAGTTGATCAAATAAATCATCAATCCGAGGAAGAGAATACTTGTTCTTGACAGTAACCTTGTTGAGTTGGCGGTAGTCAATACACATTCTCAAGCACCCATTCTTCTTTTTCACGAACAAAACCGGAGCACCCCATAGAGAAATGCTAGGCCTTATAAAGCCCTTGTCTAGCAAATCTTTAAGTTGCGCCTTCAACTCCTTTAACTCGGCCGGAGCCATTCTATAAGGAGGAATAGAGATAGGGTTTGTTTCCGGTAGCAAATCAATACCGAAATCGATTTCCCGTTCGGGAGGAATGCCGGGAAGGTCATCAGGAAAGACCTCCGTAAATTCACTCACACGGGGACCGACTCAATAGGAGGAACTTCGGAATCGACTTCTTGGACTCTCACAATATGATAAAGACACCCCTTTGAGATCATTTTACACGCTTTTAGACATGATATGAAACGACCTCTTGGAAGAGAATTTCTACCCTTCCACTCAAACACGGGTTCATTTGGGAAACTAAACCTCACAATTCTAGTTCTACAATCAATAGAACCAAAGCTAGCATGTAACCAATCCATACCCAAAATGTCATCAAAATCAAGCATGTCTAGTTCAACTAGATCGACATGAGAAACTCTATGGGGTATTGAAATGGGACAATTTCGATAGACTCTTTTTGCTACAACCGACTCACCCACCGGAGTAGACACCAAAATAGGTTCAAGTAAAACATCGGGTAAAGTACCGAACTTCTTAGCTACTAAGGGAGTAACGAAAGACAAAGTAGCACCCGGATCAAGCAAAGCATACACATCAATAGCAAAGATTTTTAACATACCAGTCACCACATCGGGAGAGGCCTCTTGGTCATCTCTCGAACGAAGAGCATAAAAGCGGTTCTTTTTGGGAACATCATTAGAACCACTTGGCTGACCACCCTCTCTTGCCTTTAGCATTTGGACAATCCCGCACTTTGTGACCAATCTTTCCACAACCAAAGCACTTGTCCGAACCTAGGAGGCAAACACCTAAATGCTTCTTCCCACATTCCTTGCAAGGTGGATTCTCATTAGACGAGTTCCCACTTTTCCCTTTTTGAACTCTTGGCCTAGGGACCTTCCCATCCCTAGCCTTGGGAAATTTGGATGGAACTTGATTTGAGAACCTTTTCTTGAATCTAGGCTTGTCTTGAATTCCAAACCTATCTTTAGTAGTTCCACTCTCGGAAGACCTTGCCCTTCTTGAATCCTTATCCTTCCTTTTTGCTCTAGCCTCCTCAACTCTTTTTGCATGCACCATTAGACGACCAATATTCATGTTATCATGTAGCATAGCTGATTGACATTCCTCTTGCAAGTCATCCGACACACCTGTCACGAATCGACTCATCTCGTCTCTAGGATCGGAGACCAAGGAAGGAGCATATTTGGCCAATTGAATGAACTTCAAAGAGTACTCATGAACACTCATTACTCCTTGGCGGAGATTGATGAATTCCACCACCTTAGTTTCTCTCATCTCCCTAGGGAAGAACCTATCAAGGAAAGCCCTTTTGAACAACTCCCAAGTCACTGGCCCACTTTGAAGTGGCCTATTGTCTTTCCATTGCACATGCCATGTCTGAGCCACATCCTTGAGTTGGTATGAGGCCAACTCGGCATTCTCACTAGAAGACAACCCCATAGCACACAAAATCTTATAAACCTCATCAATGAATTCTTGAGGGTATTCATCAACCTTAGACCCATAGAAGATAGGAGGATTCATTCGGGTGAAGTCCCTAAGTTGGGAAGCCATAGTTTGCTCATGAACTCTAGGTGCCATATCCCTATTAGCTTGGGCAGTCATGGCTTGGGCTTGCACCGTTGCGGCTTGAGCTTGAGTAGTCATGGCTTGAGCCATTTGAGCAAGAATAGCCCTCATCTGAGCCTCTGTCATAGGTGGAGGGTCAACGGGAGACTGATCATCAATAGAAATCTCTTCAAGAGGAGGAATTGGATCATCCCGGGGAGGGATTCCCGCAGCAGCAATCTCCTCCTCAAGTCTTCTAGCTGCATTCCTTCTAGTATTCATCTCCTATAACCAAAACACAAGGTTTAGGCAAATACATATACGATGTACATTCTAGAGGCACGATATGGATTTCCAACAATGAGAGTGATTCCTAAGCATCACATAAGTTCCTATTCATAAGTGTGGCGCGCTTCACAATTATGAATACAAACCTACATAACGTGGTTGAGAGAGACGTTAACATCAAGGATATTCAACCTCATGCTCTGATATCAAGTTTGTCACATCCGGTTTACCCACCTAGACGTAACCGGCGTCGTCGTCCTCTTTGAGAACTAAGACAAGCCCCTTAGCCTCGTTATAGCGTTCATTGATTAAAAAAATGTGAAGGAATTTAAAACTTTTTATGTATAATTACTCGGAGGTTTACATAGACCTCTACATACACATAATCGTATTTATATCAAGTATACATAGACTTGTTCATATACGAAGATTACATAGTCTTCTACTTTTATTTCACCCATTTATATAGTAAAGAATAATAATCATAAAAGCCGTCTCATCTCATAAACCATCTATCAAAGACAATAAATCTTGGGCATAGCCCTACATCAATACGAGAAGCCACATATAGGCTATAGACAACATCGTCTCAAAAGAGTAATAGAGTCAATACAGAATTAGAGTAACTAAGAAACATAAGAGTAAGATGTCAGCAACTCCCTCGGAAGAGTGAGGACCTACCACTTGGATGGTAAGATATCCAAGTCTTCCTTTCCAGCAATTCGGAGCAAGTTCAACGACCCGAACCTAAAATGTTTGGGAAAAAGGGAAAGAAATGGGGTTAGTACTCCACATGTACTAAGTATGGAACCATATATACAATTACCAATCAAATATACTTAGAAAAGGACATTTAAGAAGAATCATTATAAAACATGTATACGAGTGAATCATAGCAAAGCAAAGCATACTAACTATAACCTTCATAAAATCACAAGTGAAATGATCAAGTAATTTCCCATGACTCTTACTTAATCAAGTAACCTATCAAGACCACAATTAGCAATTAACCTTACCTAACATACTCTCCCATTTCATAAAAAGATTCTTCTTCAACCAAAAGCAACAACCTTATACTCATAAGCATGTTATTCAATGTACAAAGTCATTTACATTATATCACTACTTTACATACATAATATTGACCTCTCAAAGCTCCTATCAAGGCAAACTAGTGCAAGACTTAAGTAGAGTCCCATACCCGTACCTAAGCTATAGCTAAACCTCTTTCAAGTTACTTCGATTAGCCTATATCTTATTTATTCATTTTAGTTTAGGGAAACCTTGCCTTAATCGACATAGACCACATGAGAAAATGTGGAATCCGCTGTCATGAAACCTTACACCGATGAAAGGTGGTCTACCGGACAAGGTAGAACCTAACGTAAACGTAGCTATCTAGGTGGATCCACTAGCTAGTATCCTATGGTGTAAACATAGTTGATGGAGCTTGGGGAAAAGAACCATGGACATATCGACTCTACACCCTATTTGGGTCATGAGGCTATCCACCCCGTGAGGACCGTAGTGAACCCTACCTTTCCTTATATAAGAAAGTGTCACTCCCTCACATACAAGCTCACTCGGTGCTACGCTAGCTCCCTTTATTGAAAAGCCTTTACTCTTATCATAATCATAAATATACATACCTATATATATATATCATAGCTCAATAAGAATTGTATGAGAAATAATCCTTTCATTAACAATTCATAGAGGTGAACTTAGCCCTTATACATCTCATCACAATAGGGCACATCTTTACATAACAACTTCCCTATATCATGTACTCCTAGGCAGCCTCACAACCAACCTAAACATTTCAATTTGATCATCATACCAACCTATCACCTTAAACGAGGTATACTTCAATACAACATTATCACTTGATGACAATTAATCACAATTTGAATTAAGGATTAGGATATTCAAGACTTACCAATACTTCTCCATAGTTCACCAATAAGGGCCTTACCATCAACCCATAGATCAACCCCAATTTGGGTCATCATACCAATGTAATTCAATAATCAACATAAGAACTAATTTAAGAGAAGCACTATACCACAATGCAATACTAAATCAAAGCTTGGTAGCATGATATCTTCTTACCCTAGATTCAATACTCAAGAAATAGGCATGAAGAACTTCCATTCATTACAATATACTCATGATCAATGCAATAACAACCATTAAAGATGATTTAAACAATAATTAGATCAATTACATCAATCCAACGCAAATTCATATCAATCCCAATACCTAGGGTTAAGGGTTACGGTAATCTCCCACAATCTAGACCAAACTACATCATTTCATCATAATCAAGTTACAATACATGATAATCTATTCATTATAACCCAAGGAATACATAAAAAACTCAATTCATATAATCAAATTCGAAATTGGATGAAACCCATATGAAACTCAACTTTTAGAAAATCTTTGAAGGAGCCCTTTGAGGGAAGAATCTTAAAGGTGAATTAGAACCCATACCTTAAGGTTTGATGACGTTTTGATGGTGAATTTCGTGCTAAATCAGCCCCCAATGATCTCCCCAAGTTGTTCTCCAATGGAGTCTTCCAATAGAGAGAGAAAGTAGAGAGAAGGAAGAGAGTTTTGTTTTGAGAATAATCATTAGGCTAATGAGGGTTGGGGTATTTATAGTGGGGGCTTAAGTCACTTAGTCAGTCTTCCCTTAATCCCCTAATTACCCCTAAGAAAACTTAAAAAATAATTGAACTAAAGGCTGATTTCTGAAACATTACAGGCCATCCACGACGACTCCCCATCGACGGGCCGTCGTGGGCGTGACGGATTGGCCTCCCTCTGTCCTTCACGTCTGTCACATTGGTCAGAGACTGTGCAGGCGAGTTTTTTTTCCTAGAAACTAAGGCTGGCACGACGGTGGCCTCGACGCCTCGTCGTGCCTATGACGCCCCGTCATGGGATCCGTCGTGGCACACTGTCTCAAGGGTCCTCCTCGAGGGCCCTTGGTTAGTCCTCGAGGAGTTGTACCCTGACTTTTACAACATGAAACCATCCCGCACTATGTGTTACACCTATTGTTACCAACCTTTACTAAATTCCGACTCTTTAACTTGGTTAAACTAAAAGGACACTCTAGCCCTCTTATGAACCAACTTACCAGACGTTATGAACGTTTTGGTTCCAAAACACTTCAATGACTCCATATACTCCTAATTTGGATAGGAAAAATGTTTTAGACCTTAAGGAGCCTGTTTAAGTCCTAACACATGACTTTGGGATTTCGAAATGTTACACTGGAGGACTCTTGCTATTGCTTTCAGTATTTCTTCCTTTATTAGGATGTTGTGGGGTCTATCCAAATATCAATCTTAGTTGTTTTTTAGAGGCATCATAGACAGTTAGTAGTTAGTTGTCTTTAGATTATTATAACAAATATTGTTTGAAGACTTGAGTTGCCATTTGGGTTGAGTACTTATATGTCTTTGAGTAATATACCTTATGTTTAAGTCTTCTGCTGAGTAAGTAATCCAAGCCAGTGGTTCTCTTGGGGCCAGCAATGGTCTCCGAGTGCCATCCACGTCCGTGGTGTAGGCTCGGAGCATGAAAACTTTGTATTTAGATCTCACTGGAGTTCACTCCAGCCTTGTGACTTTCCTCAGACAAGTCAAGTTAAGTTAGATCTACCAGATCTGAATCATTCTAAGGTATGCATCTTAATACTTTCATTTTATTTCTATAGTGGAATGAATCTCTGGTGAGATTGATAACACCTACATAGTTTTCACATGATTGTATCAGTTTTTATCTTTACCACACTATACAAATCTCCAATTTCATCTTCTTATGTAGTGTTGTACGTCATGTATCTATAAGTCGTTGATATGTGGATTGTTGATTTTTTAATTTTATCTTGTCTCTCTTTTTTTGGACATTATTATCGTAGCTAGCGGTGTCCACATGTAGGTTTTGATCGGTTATTAGTCAAAACCAAAACCAAACCAAAAAAATCAGTTTTGAAATATCAAAACCAAACCAGACCTAATATTATATACATTTATCATTTTCAGTTGGTTTGGTTTTGTTCAATTATTCAGTTAGTAATTACCACGTGCATAAAATTAAAAGAAATAATTCACTCAAATCGTGAAAAAGTGACAATAATCAATTCAAACGTTAAAAAGTGACAATAATGCATTCAAAACAGAAAAATAGTTAGAATAGTTGACGTTACAAAACTTTTGATAATAGAATTTACTATGAAAAATCTTCAAAATTCGCTATTTTTGGCTTAGAAGGAAGAGACGTTGACATTTTCACTCCCACAAAGGGACACTCACATACATAAAACCAATAAGATAAATGTTCACTATAAGTAAATTATGAATAAATTTTGATGAATACATATATAATATCTTTAAAATTGCTTATAAAAACAATAGATTATGTATATATAATAATAAAATTTATGGATATTATTTATAGGTTTGATTAAATTATTTCTTCAATTTTTTCGAACAAAACCATACTCAAACCAAATACTATCGAGATTTTTAAAATCTAAAACCAAACAAAACCCTAAATAAAATTTGTTTATATAATAAATTTGGTTAGATTGATCGATTTGGATCGGTTTTAATCAAAACCATGAACACCCCTGATCGTAGTTGATCTATAATATCTGACTCAACCATGAAAATGCACATTAAGTGTTGATGTTGATGATGGTGGCTTGGATGGAAACAATGAGATTATAGCTAATCTATGAAGCTGTTGAAACAGATAAATGTATGGTTGAGGAGGAGGACGTTCACAAATACTTGGGGAGGGATACATTCGCTCGACATGCATAATGTGATAAACTTTGCCTCAAAACTGCAACAGTTTCAGCAAATACAGAAGCATCATTCATTTGCATTCAAAGTCACAGGCTCAATCACATTTTGTTTCTACTTCATCTATGAAGGTGTTGCTCTGCTTACTCAATTTACTGATAATGTTTGACGTATTCACTATTATTTTGATATTGAACTTGTACAATTAAAGCTTTATTCAGAGGGTAATTGAAACTTTATAGATAACTGATTTTGCTCAAGCTAGAAAGATAAATTTGATATGGAGAAGGTTGGGTTGTACACAAGTTGTGCATGTACTGCTGGTATTCATTCTCTAACCTCTTCTATATTCAGGATGTACAAATATCCGAAGAAGCAAAGCGATCTGCGGACTTGAATAGGCCCCCTTCAAGATCGTCTCATAGAGGGTTGGGACATATGTAATTCTTGACTTTGCTGATTATATGGGTTATCATAGTATTCTTGTAAGTTGTAAATTATCCTAGTAGCTTGTGAAGGAAGATGAGGGAGGAGGGGTTATCAATGCATACATATCCTAGCAATTTTATTTCAAAGGATATTTAGGGGAACATTGTCTATGTGGTTTTATTATTTTTGTTGTATACCATATTGGCAAAACATGTATGTATGTAAGATTATAATCTATACACTATATATGAACAATTCATTTCATTCATACTACTTATGCTATTACAGTTTAAATATAAATATTTAATTATTCATCATGGTTAATGATACGCTCAAATTTACTTCTCGAAAAGAAGTATACGCGGTCGTATCAAGTAAAGAATCCAACTATGAGGTTGAGGTCGATCCCACGAGGAAAATGATTTAGACTTAACTTTAACCTACTATTATTCTTATTTAGTCAAGTCATTTCCGAAAACAAATAACAAAAAGGGGGGTTTTGAATAACAAATGTAATTGGCTAATTCTACGTAAACAAATGACACGTTCAAAGATTTGATTTTTATCAAGTAATTAAAGTAACTAGGGCTTAAGTGTTCTCCATAGGTTCATAACTCGGCAATTCTAGCTATAACAATCCTTTCCTAATATCTTGCATGCAAAGTGGTAAGTTATGTATCCCTAATTCCTTGGTCCGGCAACTAGGAAATTTCACTCCGCACTTTGGTCCGGCTACGTGTGTATGCTTTACTAAACCTTACCTTTACCTCATATTAAGCATCATAATCGATATTTGGCTTATTTGTTACTTCGCACCAACCAACACTAACTTATTAGATAGTATATACTAAATCTACGTTGATAATTCTTTTCTTATTATCTACCTCCTTGGTCCAACAAGTAGCAATAAGGCGAGTTCTAACATTGTCCACCGTTAGAAATACTTCTAAACAAAAGAATTATCAATACATGCAAGACATTATTTGAGAATTGTTAATATAGTTAGATTTTACCTTGTTATTTACCCATAGTTCCCACAACCCTAGTTATGGAGTTTAGTTCCCCATGTTAATAATCACACAATTCATATTAATTAGATAAGAATTCATGCACTTACTTTGATGAGATTGAAGATAATCCAGAAAATTACTTGCATTAATCAAAAACTTGCAACAAACGATTCCGGAAAATAGAGTAATTTCCAAAATCCCAAAATTCAATACTTAGAACAATAAAACTAAAAAATATCCAAAAGTCTAACCCCAAAAATGAGGTATTTATAGGTATTTATAATACTACAATCCTAAAAAAAGAAGAAAACCCATTTAACCAAAATCTGTCCAAAAAACGCGTCTGAGTCGATGACTTGGAATGACGGACTGTCGAGGCCACGACGGACCGTCGAGGCCCTACGTCGTTCCATAATTAGAATCCTATGAAGCTGGGTACTGGGACTACTTTCTGTTGACGTTGACGGATGTGCAGGACGGTCCGTCGTGGCTATGACGGTCCATCGAGAGCCCCTGTAGCCCCACACTTGGTCAAAATTCCCCAACTTCCTTTGTCAACCTCCTTCTTCCCACGACGGTGGTCACCTACGGACCGTCGAGGTCACGACGGACCATCGATGGCTCCGTAGGTTTCCACCTCTGCAACTTTCAGCACAAACTCTCATGTTCTCCTTCTGGACAGATTTCCTGAAAACAAAGAGAAAATTACTTTAAAACCAATACAAAAAGGCCTTAGACACACACTAAACTTAAGGAAAAATCATTGAAAGTACCGTATAACCATGCTACATCAACACCCTCAACTTAAATTCGTTGTTTGTCCTCAAGCGACGCACTATGACTCACCACAAAATATTTGTACAAGAGTATCCTTATTTTAGCTGTTTGCAATCATCTGGCTATCAATCCCGACTATTTTCAAATTGAGTTATGAATGCTATCACTATTAGGCTTGATAATGTGGATCAGACCATGACACAGACTCACCACACACAGACACCTATCCTCGTTAATCTCTCACCAAGGTACCAATTTTCCGGTATTGCAACTAGTGTCCTCACTCCAAAACAGCATCCTCCTTTTTCACACAACGATTTTAGTTTGAGTATAAGGATTATTTTTCAACACTCGCTCTGAGAACAACTTCACATCTCATTTATACTTATTGCCATAGGCTTGCCCTTATTTTAACTGCTTTAAGTTCACCAAAATAGACTCTTAGGATCACGATAGGACTTTCTTAGCTTGTAACTTAGGTTCGGGGTCAGGTTGGATGCATTTAGATGCATTTTAGTGACTTATTGCCCTCCTTCACATAATGACTAAGCGTCCTACCTTTTCATCATTTTATTCCGCCCTATTTCTTAATTTTCCTGCATTCTTTCACCTTGCCATTCTCCCTTCTTTCTCCTTTTGTGTAAGTGACTCTTTTCTTTTTCTCTTTTTTTTTCGTTACTTGTATTTTCAGGTTTTCAACTTTTTCTTGAGTCACTTTTCTTTTGTTCTTTCTCTCTCTGTAATCTTTCAACCCCACTTTCCATGGCATTCCTCATAATAGCCACCCTCAACTCATGGCTTTGCCATGAGTCAAGGTACACAATACCCAAAGTTTGGTCAGGGCCGCGACAAGGTTGTTTGCTGCGTTAGCCACCCTCAACTTATGCTTTTGGCATAAGCTGAGGTGCACATGTCCAAGGAGGGACCAGTGCCAACGCATTGTTCCCAAAAGATCAGTTGGGTTGAAAAAGAAAGGTCTATTTTAAGCTCAAATCATTTGGATCAAAAAGGGATTAATTTCATTCGGTTTTCTTTTATTTAGGTTAAAGATTGGATATATTGAACAAGGGCCTATGATCAATTGTCTATTCGGGATTACTTTTAGCAGGACTAACCAGGCAAGTTCTAGCTCAGTAGCAATGGTGGAATATTTAAATTTCCTCACACTCACTTGACATTTCATTACTCTACCAAATTTTCAGGCACCTAGTTCGAGTCTTAGATTTAGGGTCATACAGTAGTGTATCTTTGTGTCATGCTTAGAGCCATACATTTATCAGTTACTATGCCTAGTCATGCATCATGTTCATTAAAATTGGGATATCATTTTTGTTTAGCCATCATGCTTCAGAGTCCATTTCTATACTATGTACAAAAGATACAAACATGCCGGTTCAACAATAAAGTAATCAGTCTCTTGGGGGAAAAGAACACAGGCAAGAAAACCCCAAGAGAGGATCGTGAGTTGGGCTACTCAGACTTCACCCTAGCACTCACTTTCCATTCACCCCACTCCCAACAAAAAAATGCAATTGTCCCCAATGCATAAAAAAAATGAAATAGAGTGGTAGGGGAAGCAAACCTGAGGCACAAAGCGCCGGTGATCAACAAGATGGCGGGTTCGGTTTCCCGAAACCCGCTCCCTCTGAAGTAGGGACACCATCAGTAGTGTCCTCAGCAATGACAACACCATCAGTAGTGCTCCTCACAACCTCTGCAACTCTGGAACTAGACGCTCCAGCAGCCACCTCCAGAACCCTCATTTGGCGAGCCTTCTCATCAATAAGCGATGCTCTCCTCGCTGCCTCCAACTCATGGCGCTCCTTCTTCCGAGCCTGAGACTTCTCCTCATCTCTAGTACGATGCCTCTTGGCATGCTCTCGTCGTGGAGGTGGTGGCACATCAGTAGTGGTGAACAGGGCAGCCATCACTGTGTCCTCAGCAGGCTCTGCAGAAGGGGCCTCAGACTCCGACACCCGAGCCTCTAGTATAGCATCCAAATCAGCTCGTAGACTTGCCACAACAGCCTGGAGAGACGTCACATCCACAGTATGGGCTGGTCGGGCAAGAAACCGTAGCTCAAAAGCGTCCAGGCGCTGGTGGACCAACATTACCTTCCGCTTAGTGTGCTGGGCCATCTTCCTCTCAAGACGCTCCTCTGCCTCAGCAATAGACTTCTGCATCCAAGGCTGGATGTGGTGCAGAAGGGTGGCCATTTGGGCCTCAAGTTTCTGGACCCTAGCAAGTGGGACCAGAGTAGCCTGTGGAGTCAAACGGGAGGAGCTAGGAGCGGTGCTACCACCCGGGATAGACTCGACCGGAGTGGTGTCGGTGGGCTCAGAAGTAGCCTGGTTAGCCGCTTGGGCTTGGTCAACTGTTGCCGCTAGGGACTCACCAAGCGGCTGCACCTCCGGACGGGGCCCTCTATGGGGAGCCAAATCATTGGCCTCATCCCGAATGAGGCCGATCGACTGTGCCTGGCGGGGTCTTAAGCACATCAATGTGCCACACGGGCACTCCTGCTAACCTGCACAAAGCAAACACCATGCAGGGGAAAAGGTAAGTGGTAGTGGCCTTGAAGTCCCTCTCGTGCATCACCGCCTGTAGTAGCCAGACAAAGTCTACCTCGAACCTTTCTATCATCGCCGCCATCAGTACTGCACGATCCCAAGTGACAATGTTGTCAGCTGCAGTGGGGGAAAGGCAGTGTCGGACTAGTAGCCACAAAAACTTGGCTACGAAGGTGAGGTTAGCCTTCTTGATACTACCTTTGGGCTCTCTCACCCAGTCGGCAGCCTCACCATCAACTATTAAGTGTTGTGCAATCCACCGCTTGGTGGTCTCCTTCAACTCTGGCTCGCGCTGGAAGCGGCCATCTTTAATCAACTTCCACCGATAGTCGAACTCGGCGGTGAGAGGTGTACGGGTAGCATCAATATCCGGGCAATAAAGAAATTTGCGGATGGCCGGCAAGGAAATGTCCACCCGCTTGCCGTAGACCTGGACGTAATCTAGAGGGGCATGTTTGGCGGGGGATGCCCGCCTGTCCAACTGATATCGGAGAGTCGCCACATATGAGGCGTAGAACTCTCTGACCATCTCCTCACTATAGCGGCCCAAAGCTCAGGCCGTCTACTCCAGCCGATGTCGGGTGAACAACTCATGTTTGGCCGGCATGGTGGGAAGTCTCTCTATGCGAACCCGCCGCTCAAGTGTCAGGGTCCGAGTCATGACCCCCTTGTCATTCGGCATCTTGGCGTCTGCGTAAACCTGATACTGCGCCTCAACACACCACCGGTTGGGCTGATCAGCAACCGGAGCGGGGACACCAGTCTGGGGTGCTGGAGTAGAGTCAGCACTATTAGCCTCATCAGACGAGGCATACTGGGATGTGGTGGCTGGAACAGAGGCCTCCTCAGACCCGGATACCTCCTCTGAACCGGAAGCCTCCTCCGAACCGGATGCCTCCACTGATCCAGACGCTCCCTCTGACTGTGCGGCTGACCCAGAAGGTGTGCCGGTCAGTATGCGCTCCTCGTCAGACTAGGAGGTAGTGACTACGCCGAGCGCCACCCTCGTGGGAGTGGCTCTGGTGGGGCGGGCTGCAGGTGTATCAGTGCAGGTGCTAGGTGGCACATACTCTGGGTCACGCTCATCGTCTGAGCTGATGACCAGTCTGTTGGACGGGGCGACGGACTTGGAGCGCCCTCGTGAATAGACACGGTCCTGTTTAGGAGCCATGAGTACCTGCAAAAAGTAGTAGTTACTACCAGTGGAAACAGCAAAATACAAAAATTGAAATGGCATTGCAGAAGTGCAGAGTGTAGAACGGACCCATCGACGGTCTGTCAAAGACACGACGGTCCATCGTGGGGTCCGTCGAGGGACACTTGGAGAAATTTTTTCAAAACATCAGGAGAATGAGGTTCTGACAGAGACGACGTACATGCAGGACGGACCGTCGATGGCACGACGGTCCGTCATGGGTGCTCGTCGAGGAACACTTAGACTAAATTTTAAATTCGTCAGAAACCAAGGTAATGACAGAGACTACAGACATGCAGGACGGACCGTCGAAGGCACGACGGTCCATCATGGGTGAACGTCGATAGAAACTTAGAATAAATTTTAAATTTGTCAGAAACCAAGGTTCTGACAGAGACGACGGACATGCAGGGCGGACCGTCGAAGGCACGACGGTCCGTCATGGGTGCTCGTCAATAGACACTTAGACTAAATTTTAAATTCGTCAGAAACCAAGGTTCTGACAGAAGCGACAGACATGCAGGACAGACCGTCGAAGGCACGACGGTCCGTCATGGGTGCTCGTCGAGGGACACTTGGGGAAAATAAGGGGATTGGGGTTAATGGTCCCCAACGATGGTCCATCGTGGGATAGACGCTCCGTCGATGGGGTCTCGTACTGACCTTCAGAGGCGCAGTTTTGTAGCCACATTGGTTCCCTATGTATTCATTTTGGGAAGCCTAAGTGTACCAATTATCTACCTAGCATTCTATCATCCTTAGGGCAAGAATATTATCGAGTTTTAACATCCAAATTCTAACAGTCTATCAGCCCTAGGTCGGAGACGGAGTCAGGAAACACAATCTAGTTCTAGTAAAATAACCCAATTCATAGTCAATAGCAATAGTCTATGGGGACTTAGCACTATGGGTCTGAGTTTTAGCATTCAATAAGGGTCCTAAATTGGAGACCCAGTCTGTAACACATCAAGTTTAATGGAAAACAAGAAAAAAACACAAAATTATCGACAATAAGTGACAGATCAAAAGAACATACCTGATAAATATCGAAGAGGAGAAAGAAGAAAAGCACTGGTAGTTGAACAGCAACTCAAAAACACAAGCACCCACTGCCAGCCAATGGACTGAAGATTTTGGAGAATTTGGGGGAGAAAAAGGGTATGGGAATATGGAGGAGATGATGGGAATCAACAGATAGGAGAGGGAATAGGAATTAGAGGTGATAAATGGGGGAAATGATAGGAAATGGGGAGAGGGACGGTTATGAGGAGTTAAATGAGGGGGTGGGAAGTTTAAAAGTTTAAAACTTTTAATATTCAGCCGGACGGGTCGGGTCGGGTTTGTGGATAAAGTTGCGATGATTCTTCGTCGATGGACCATAAGAGGTGCGACGGTCCGTCGTGGGGTTCCATCGTGGGTGCCTTAATTAAAATTTTTTGAAAGACTTACCTGGGCATGAGGATCTCACCGACGGTCCGTCGATGGTTCCGTCGATGTGTGCAGTAGACAAATTTTCTGCAGATTTCTGGTGTTTTGATACCTGCACATTTAGCACCCATTAAGCTAATATTTTTGTATTTTCTGGACACTTTTCGATATGTACCCTAATCTATGCTCTAGACAACACTACTAACAAAAAAGAAAAGAGAAGTTAGACGAGACATTACATAAATAAATTCAAGAATAATGCAACTATTCCTAAAAAGTAACGAAAGACCTATAGTTGGCTAGAGGATACATATTGGGTTGCCTCCCAATAAGCGCTTGATTTAACGTCGCGGCACGACGGAAGACTCTTGATTACTCAGACTTCATCAAGATGGTATGCCTCGATCACTTCATTCGCCGATTCAGCATGCCCCAGATAGATTTTAATTCACTGTCCGTTCACCTTAAACCACACACCCTCCTTGTTCTCCAACTCAACCGCACCATGAGGGAATAGTTGGGTGATCAAGTACGGACAAGTCCATTTGGACTTGAGTTTGCCCGGGAACAAGCGCAACCTGGAATTGAATAAAAGCACCAAATCCCCAACCGAAAAATCGCGCTTCTCAATCTTTTTGTCATGGTACTTCTTCATCTTTTCTTTGTAGAGGGCTGAACTTTCATACGCCTTCAAGCGAAATTCATCAAGCTCATTCAACACATTTAACCTTTGTTTTGCAGCCTCATTCCAATCCATTTTTAACTTCTTCATTCCCCACATGGCTTTATGTTCTAATTCAACCGGTAAGTGACAAGCCTTCCCATATACAAGTTGGTATGGGGACATACCAATAGGAGTCTTGTATGCTATCCGATAGGCCCAAAGAGCATCATCAAGCCTCCTTGACCAATCCGTTCTACTAGCATTCACTATTTTCGACAAAATCTGCTTAATCTCCCTGTTTGATACCTCAACTTGCCCACTAGTTTGAGGATGGTACGGAGTGGCCACATTATGGCGAACCCCATACTTTTCCAGTAATCACTTAAATAGCTTGTTGCAAAAATGGGATCCCCCATCACTAATAATAGCCCTTGGGGTGCCAAATCTGGAAAATATGTTCTTTATCAAGAATGCGGTGACACTCTTCCCTTCATTATTTGCAAGTGCGATAGCCTCCACCCATTTAGACACATAGTCGACTACCACAAGAATATACTTCATCCCATGAGAACTCACAAAAGGGACCATAAAGTCAATGCCCCACACATCAAACAATTCAATCACAAGAATGGGGTTTAAAGGGAGCTCTTGCTTCCTCGAAATGCCACCATCTCTTTGGCATCTATCACATGCCTTGGCGAACTCATGAGCATCTTTGTGGATAGTTGGCCAATAGTAGCCACATTGCAAGATTTTGTGGGCTGTCCGGATACCACTATGATGCCCACCTACCGGTGAAGAATGACACGCCTCCAAAACATTTAACATCTCAACTTCCGGCACACAATGCCGAATAATCCCATCGGCACAACTCCTATATAAGTATGGTTCATCCCAAAAGAACTTTTTCACATCATGCATGAACTTTTTCCTTTGATGAAAGGACAAGTACGGTGGGACGATATCACTAGCCAGATAATTCGCAAAATCTGCGAACCATGGGATCAAGTCTTGGGAGGCGGTCAATACATGCTCATCAGGGAAAGTATCATCAATTTTCAGACTTTTCACCCAACTTCCTCATTGCTTCATCTTCTAAACGGGACAAGTGATCAACAACTTGATTTTTGGTCCCTTTTCTATTTTCACCTAAAAGTCAAATTCTTGCAATAGTAATACCCAACGAATCAACCTCGGTTTTTCATCCTTCTTTTCCATCAAATATCTCAAAGCAGAATGATCAGTATGCACTATAACTCTAGTGCCAAGCAAATAGGAGCGAAATTTCTCAAAAGCAAAGACTAGTGCAAGGAGCTCTTGCTCAGTCACGGTGTAGTTCTTTTGGGCTTCATTGAGGGCTTTACTAGCATAGTAAATGTGGTGAAGGATTTTATCCCTTCGTTGACCCAAAACCTTACCAAGAGCAACTCCGCTCGCATCACACATCACCTCAAATGGTTTACTCCAATCTGGCGAAATGATGATAGGTGCCGACACCAACTTTTCCTTTAGCTCACCAAATGTCTTAAGACAAGATTCATCAAAATAAAACTTACACTCTTTCTCAAGCAAAGTGCACAAGCAACGTGCACAAGGGATGTGCAATCTTTGAAAAATCCTTAATAAACCTCCGGTAAAAGCCCGCGTGACCTAGAAAGCTTCTCACACCTTTTACAGAGATGGGTGGAGGAAGTCTCTCTATCACCTCAACTTTAGCTCGATCAACCTCTATACCCTTCTCTGAAATACGATGGCCCAATACAATACCTTCTTTCACCATGAAATGACATTTTTCTCAATTAAGCACAAGGTTGCAGTCTTCACACCTCTTAAGAACCTCAGATAAATTACTCAAACACCGCTCAAAGGAGTCACCAACCACAGAAAAATCATCCATAAACACCTCAATAATGTCCTCCACCATATCGGAGAATATTGACATCATACATCTCTGAAATGTGGCCGGTGCATTACATAACCCAAACGGCATTCTCTTGAACGCGAATGTCCCATATGGACAAGTAAAGGTGGTTTTCTCTTGATCCTCCAGTATAATAGAAATCTTATTATAACCCGAATAACCATCAAGAAAATAGTACCACCCCTTTCCTGCAAGTATGTCCAACATCTGATCCATGAAGGGCATAAGAAAATGGTCCTTCTCGATCCATGCATTTAATTTCCGGTAATCCATATATACCCTCCATCCAGTCATCGGTCTCATTGGAACAAGCTCATTTTTCTCATTGGGGACCACAGTCATTCCCCCTTTCTTAGGTACACACTGAACAGGGCATACCTAACTACTATCGGCAATTAGATATATCACTCCAGCATCCAACCACTTAATAATTTCTTTCTTCACCACCTCTTGCATAGGTGGATTTAAACGTCTCTAGTGCTCAATACTTGGTTTATGATTGGGCATGAGTTGGATTTTATGCAAACAAATACCGGGAGGGATCCCAATAATATCCGCAATAGTCCAACCAATAGCTCTTTTTAACTTTTTTAACAATGTCACCAAACTCTCAACTTGAGGCACATTAAGATCTGATGCAATAATTACCGGCAAAGTGTCACATTTTCCCAAGAATACATACCTCAGATGAGGTGGTAGAGCCTTAAGCTCTAATTTCGGAGCCTCCTCTATAGATGGTTTCGCGGGTGGAGATTCGCGATGCTTCATATCTAATTCAAATTTCTTTGGTTTAAACAGAACAACACCTCGATCAAGTGCCGCGACCCATGACCCATAATCTTCAATGCAATCACTATCAAAATTCATGATCCCTGCCGCTAGTGCTGCTACACCCAGACGTTCTTCTATTTGTACCTCAGATGACTTTTCAACCCTGTAAGATATGGCAGATACTAATTGGAGTTCACCACTCTGCCTCATGGACCTACAAATATTGCAAGTCACTTCTTTATTGTTCAACCGAAATTTCATTTGCCCTTTTTCCATATCAACCAAGGCTCTACCCATAGCAAGGAATGGCCTCCCAAGGATAATAGGCACCTGAAAATTGACCACACAATCAAGAATCACAAAATCGGCCAGAAATATGAATGACTCCACCTTTACTAACACATCGTGGAGTATCTCAGTAGGCCTCTTCACCGTTCGATCGGCCATCAGTAGCCGCATCGCAGTGGGCTTTAGGTCACCCAAACCCAACTTCTTGTAAATAGAGAGAGGCACGAGATTTATACTTGCCCCAAGATCACATAATGCTTTCACAAAGTGTAATAAGCCGATTGTACATGGAATAGTGAAGGCACCCAAATCTTCTTTCTTTTGCACTAGAGACCTTGTAGCAATAGCACTACAATGCTGCATTCTATCATCATCCTCAAAACTGACCGATCTTTTCTTGGTAACCATATCTTTCATAAACTTGGCATAACCGGGCATTTGTTCAAGAGCTTCTATCAAAGGGACATTGATGGAAAGCTGTTTCAACATATTGATAAAACGCCGGTATTGGCCATCCTCGGTCTTTTTCACTAACCTTTGTGGGAATGGAGGTGGTGGTCTAGGCATGGGGGTCACCTTCTAGGTACCTCAGCTTCTTTCTCCGTTTTATCTCCTAACTCACCACTAACCTCCACTACCTCATCGTCACCTCTTATCACTTTTTCTGCACCAGACGACATCGGTGGGTCAATGGTTTGCTTACCACCTCGAGTTGTGACTGCCATACAATGTCCATAATTTTTCGGATTTTGGACAGTGTTGCTAGGAAGAGTGCCCGGTTGGCGTGGGTTTACAGTCGAAGACAATTGGGCCAGTTGCAACTCAAGATGCTTGATCGAGATTGCATGTGTATCAAATTTCAGCCCAATACTAACTAAGTCACTCCTCAACTCTTTAGTGTGCTCATCTCTAGCATCGAACCTCCTCATCATTTTCTGCAACATATCCTCAACTCGCGCCATACTACCTCCACCATCCCTAGGAGTAACTTCACGATTTTGAGGTGGAACATAGGGTCCACTCCTATCATTTCTGTTACCATAGTTACCTCGGTTGAAGTTGTTGTCGCGGTTGTAATTCCCATCTCGGACATAAGGACCCTCTCGGTTGTAATTACCATAGTTCCGACCTTGGTTTCATTGACCTTGGCGCCAATTCTCCTGATTGGAACTTTGAGCGTTTGGTCAAAAACCGCCCGTCTGCTCAGCTACCGCATAAGAGTCCTCCTCATAGTAATACTCATCAGTCGGCGGTGATGGTTTAGACAAGTAGTTCACCGCATTTACCTTTTCTGCACCCCCAGTGACATGTTTCAACACCAACCCAAGCTCAGTTCTCATTTGAGCCATCTCTTCACGAATCTCGTCTGTGGCTGGGTTGTGTGCGGACTGTACTGCAAAAGTGTTTCTCCCAGTATCTGACTTCCTAGTACTCTATGCATTATTATTTTGGGAGATTTTCTCCAACTTCTCAGCGATCTCAGCATAAGGACACTCCCCAAAAGAACCACCCGCTATCGTATCCAATACTGCTTTATTATTATCATCTTGTCCCCGATAGAAGTACTCTTTCAGCGACTCATCATCGATGCGGTGATTGGGGACACTTCTCAAGAACGAAGTAATTCTGTCCCAAGAACTACTGACTGATTCTCCTGGTAGTGCCACAAAGTTGTTCACTCTATCTTTGTGGTTTAGCTTCTTAGACACCGGGTAGTAACGTGCTAAGAACACATCCCTCAATTGATTCCAACTGTAGATTGAGTTATAGGGGAGTTCTGTAAACCATATAGCAACCTCTCCCGTCAGTGAGAGAGGAAACACTCTCAACCCAATTACGTCCATATTCAAATCAGGCCTCCCTACATAACTCTTACATACCGACCTCACTTTGGCGATGTGAGCATGTGGATCCTCAGAAGGTAGCCCCGAAAACAAACCTCTAGCGGTGAGCATTTGCATCAGACTAATAGTTACCACGAACGTATGGCCATGTGGTAAGGGAGGTAAGACAAGTGTCCCATTAGAGTCGGTAATGTTATCATATCCCCTATAATACTCTTGAGGGCATGGAGAGGGAGGTTGCCTCTGTATTTCATCTTCCCCTTGATTTTCAGGTAATAACTGACCATGAGCATCAACCGGAGCTGGAATGTTCTGGTTGAGATCATCATCGTTAATACCCAAGTTTTGATTCATCCTCGGTAGTGTACGCTCCAATTTGAGGTTGTGTGGAAGTATGGGTTCTCTTCTACTCCGCGTAACTGGCATACACGGAAGTTAGATCTGCAAGAGACAAAAACAACAAGAAAAAAGTAAAATTAGGAAAATATTGACATAACTTCAGTAATAAGCTTAAAGTTAATCTAAAAGCCACTTTCCTCGGCAGCGGCGCCAAAATTTGATACGCTCAAATTTACTTCTCGAAAAGAAGTATAAGCGGTCGTATCAAGTAAAGAACCCAACTATGAGGTTGAGGTCGATTCCATGAGGAAAATGATTTAGACTTAACTTTAACCTACTGTTACTCTTATTTAGTCAAGTCCTTTCCAAAAACAAATAACAAAAATGGTTTTTTTGAATAACAAATGTAATTGGCTAATTCTACGTAAACAAATGACACGTTCAAAGATTTGATTTTTATCAAGTAATTAAAGTAACTAGGTCTTAAGTGTTCCCCATAGGTTCATAACTCGGCTATTCTAGCTATAACAATCCTTTCCTAATATCTTGCATGCAAAGTGGTAAGTTATGTATCCCTAATTCCTTGGTACGACAACTAGGAAATTTCACTCCGCACCTTGGTCCGGCTACGTGTGTATGCTTTACTAAACCTTACCTTTACCTCATATTAAGCATCATAATCGATATTTGGCTTAGTTGTTACTTCGCACCAACCAACACTGTCTTATTAGATAGTATATACTAAATCTACGTTGATAATTCTTTTCTTATTATCTACCTGCTTGGTCCGGCAAGTAGCACTAAGGCGAGTTCTAACGTTGGCCACCGTTAAAAATACTTCTAAACGAAAGAATTATCAATACATGCAAGCCATTATTTGAGAATTGTTATTTTAGTTAGATTTTACCTTGTTATTTACCCATGGTTCCCACAACCCTAGTTATAGAGTTTAGTTCCCCATGTTAATAATCACACAATTCATATTAATTAGATAAGAATTCATGCACTTACTTTGATGAGATTGAAGATAATCCAGAAAATTACTTGAATTAATCAAAAACTTGCAACAAACGATTCCGGAAAATAGAGTAATTTCCAAAATCCCAAAATTCAATACTTAGAACAATAAAACTAAAAAATATCCAAAAGTCTAACCCCAAAAATGAGGTATTTACAGGTATTTATAATACTAGAATCCTAACAAAAGAATTAAACCTATTTAAGGAAAATCTTTCCAAAAAATGCATCTGAGTCGATGAATTGGAACGACGGACCGTCGAGGCCCTACGTCGTTCCATACTTAGAATCCTCTGAAGCTGGGTACTGGGGCTACTTTCTGTTGACGTTGACGGATGTGCAGGACGGTCCATCGTGGCTATGATGGTCCGTCGAGAGCCCCCGTAGCCCCACACTTGTTCAAAGTTCCCCAACTTCCTTTGTCAACCTCCTTCTTCCCACGACGGTGGTCACCTATGGACCGTCGAGGTTACGACGGACCGTCTATGGCTCCGTAGGTTGCCACCTTTGCAACTTTCAGCACAAACTCTCACGTTCTTCTTATGGACAGATTTCCTGAAAACAAAGAGAAAATTACATTAAAACCAATACAAAAAGGCCTTAGACACACACTAAACTTAAGGAAAAAGCATTGAAAGTACCGTATAACCACGGTACATCAGTTAACAGTTCCTTTGTGGGATTGCCTTGGGGCTGTAAACATCGGTAATGGATTATTGGTTTAATGATATTGGTACCTGATATTGGTTTGGGATTTTTTTTCTTAATGAGATACCCGAAAGCCCAATAATTAATTAACAAATTACAATAATTCCTTTTTGATGTATAAAGTTTCACTTTGGGTTAAGTTTCATTCTTTTACTTCTCATATACTCAAACTCTTGGGGGTTGCTTTAGAAACTGGATAAAGCTACTCCCTTCATCTAAATATAGTTCTCAACTATACAATTTTAGAATATCTAACAATACTTACTACTTTATGAAATCAATAGACAATTTTTACATTTAGTTTCTAATTTACCCTTATCATTAATAACTATTTTCACGGCACGTGCGTTGACCGTGTGAATAGTATGTATAGTATAAGATGTTGTAAAAGATACTATACATATCATTTTTGTATAGTATAAGATGTTGAAATGTTTTTAGACAATTAATATAGATTGTCATAGAGTTACTATTTTGAGATCAAAATGATTAATATCATTGAAACATTTAAAATGGATTTAAGTTTAAATATGTAGAAAAAGTGACGTTTTATTATATTTAATACGTAATATATCTTTTACAGACTATTATTACTCAATTAATATTGAGTAAGGATTTCGTAGAAAAATAATTTTACAAACAAAAAGTGTAGTTTGTTGTTATAACGAATGATGGTTAATTAAAAGTTTGAGTGTATGCTAAATATGTAGTGTGACAAGTGCTTTGAAAGGCAGGGGCGTGAGGCGAGGTATTTTATATAGTACGGAGCAAGGCGTAAGCCCCCAAACACGGGGCGTAAGTCCCATGGATCTATGGTTCGTGATCTCATGTATATTCAAGTCATAGTTTTATTACTAACTAAATAAGAAAAAAACAAACCTTTCAATGATTTATAAATAACTTATAATATATAGAAATTATATTATGATTCTTATTTGTGATAAGTATAAATAATCAATAATGAAGAAAAAAGATTATCATAATTATAATTTGAGAAATATAATTACACCAATAATAAAAAATATGATATAAAGCAGAAAAGGTTCAAAAAACAAATTTAAAATGCCCGAGCCTACTTTTTATACCCAGGACTTATGTTATTATACTCGAGGCTTACGCCTCAAATTTTAGAACTTACACCTTATGGATATACGTATTTGATTTACTACAGAGCACTTTTGGTATTCCCCGCCCCAAGACTAGCCCTAGAACTCGCACCAAAAACGTTTTTGAAAACACACAGCTTGAAATTTCTTTGTTATAGATATATATATATATTTCAACATAAAATTTTAATTCTACTATTTGAACAATATAATTATGGTTAAAATATATTTCATTTCTTTAGTTTCTACATTAACTTTGTGGAATGATGTGCCGTGATTTCACGATATTTCTAATGCGTTTCACTTAAGAGTTGTGTGTGTCTAAAGCCTTTTTGTAGTGATTTTAACAAGTTTTGTGTCTTATTTTGCAGGAAAGATGTTCAGGTGGCAAGAGAAGAAAACTACTAAAAATAGTGCAGTACCAGACCCATAGAGCAATCGACGGTCCATCGTTGAATCGATGAACCGTAGTTAGTGACCGTAGATGAGGAGCTCAGGACATTGGAGGAAAATCGGGGAAGTCTGATCAACCGTGAAACTACGAGAGGCAACGACGATCCATCGATTGATCGACGGACTGTACTAGTGAACCATCGTTTGGTTCAGAGAAGGTTCCAGTACCCGTTTTGGAAGATTCTAGGTATGTAGAAATGGAGGGGCATCGTGTCCCGTAGATGGATCGACTGATCGTCTTGTTGGTCTGTCCTTTTATTTAAGAGAGGATGACATCCGAGGAGAGTTTGAAGATTTTTTCTTGCAATTTTAAGTTGGATTTCTGGGTTTATTCTTCTTGTTAAGTAAGTTCATGATTTCTTCATCTAAAACTATGAATTGTGATCTTTCTAGCATGGGTGACTAAATCCACAACTAGGGTTGTGGGAACCATGGGTAATTAACAAAGTAATCCTAGTAATTAAGCAAATCTTGAATAGTGTTTTGCATGCACTAATAATTCTTTCATTTAGAAGTCTTTTTAACGAGTGGACACGTTAGAACTCACTCTTGTTGCTACTTGCCGGACCAAGGAGGTAGTTAATAAGAAAAGAATTTTTAATATAGATTTAGTGTGATACTATCGAATAGGCTAGTGTCGATTGGTGTGAAGTAATAACTAAGACATACATCGATTATGATGTCTAATATGAGGTAATGCTAAGGGTTGATAAATTATACACACGTAGCCGGACTAAGGTGCGGGGTGAAATTTTCTAGATGCCGAATCAAGGATTTAGAGATACATAACTTATCACTTTGCATGTAATACACTAGGAAAGGATTGCTATTGCTAGGAACAATGTGTTATAAACCTGTGGGGAGCACATATACCTTAGTTACTCTCTCATCTTGATAAAACCAAAGTTTTTTTTTTCAAATGCTAATTAGACTGTTAAAAGAATTTGTTTCACTAACCCCCCCCCCCCCGTTATTTACTTGCTTTGGAAAGATATTGGCTAAATAGATATAATTGTGAGTTAAAGTTAAGTCTAAATCATTTTCCTCGTGGGATCGATCCCAACCTACTAGTTGTGTTCTTTACTTGATTACGATCTCTTATGCTTCTTTTGGGAGGTATAATTTGAGCGTATCAAATTTTGGCATCGCTGCTGGCGAATCTGGCTTTTAGATTAATTTTAATTACGTTATTGATATTTAGTCAACTATTTCCTGATTGTACTTTTTCTTTTTTTTCTGTTTATCTCAGGTCTAATTCTAGTGTATACCAAATACACGGAGCCGAGGGTAACCGCTCACTCCATACAATCCCAAACTAAATCAAACTTTGAGAAGAATGGACAACCAAGGGATTTCAGTCAACGCTAGCAGAGGGAATCTAGGTGAGGGAGAAGTCAATCAGCCTCCATTACCAGTTCAAGTACACAACCAGGCACATATTTAGAATAAGTTAGGTTATGCCTTTAGGGTGCAACCTCCAGCAGCCACACGACTTCAGGATTACTACACGGGTAATGTGAACATTGAAGATTCTGATGGAACTCTTATCCTAACCCCGCTGCCCCCTAGGCACACTTTCGTGGTGACGAGTAGCTTGATGCAAATGCCCACTGCGAGGGGATTATTTTCAGGACTACCATCAGAAGAACCACATGCGCATATAGCCAAGCTAAGATCGGTGTACAAAAGTTGTGTATGTAGACAGACTTTGATATGAATGTTATCGAGTTGCGAGTTGTTGCTTTAAGGTTCACTGAGCTGCCCTAAAACTCTATCTATACTTGGGACCAATTGAGAGATGTGTTCATAAAGGTACTATCCAGTGTCCAAGAAGCTCAATCACAAGTATAAGGTGAAAAATATTGTGGCATTACTTGAAGAATTGGTGAGTATCTCTTGGGACAAATTTGCTGCGTTCGTGAGGGGTGTCCCAAATCATCACATTGATGATGAGTCACTGAAGGAGTACTTTTATAGGGGTTAAGATGACAACAATAAAGCGGTGCTTGATACTATTGCAGGTGGCTCTTATGGGGAATGCACATATGCTGAGATTGAAGAGAAGTTGTAAAAGATATATCTCAAACATAAAGCTTGGAGCAATAGAAAGTCGTACACTGGCGAAACACAATCGAAATACAGGCTACAAAAAACTCAACCGCAGATAAGATTTGTGCAGAGATGGCGCAGATGAAAACTGAATTAGGGTTCGTCTTGCAGCATTTAAGTGGAGGCATAGAAAAGATTAATGCGGTGAACTATTTTGAAAAACCACCTGCACCTGATGATGAGTATTACTATAAGTAGGATACATATGTTGTTAATGATCAAACGGGGGTTTATAGACAAAACGCCCAAGATTTCAATCAGGATAATTGGCGCCAAGGTCAAGGAAACCAAGGTTGGAACTATGGTAATTACAACCAAGAGGGTCAATATGTACGAGATGGGAACTACAACTGCGCTAATAACTTCAATCGGAACAACTGTTGTAATATGAATGAAAGGGGTGGTCCATATGTTTAACCTCAAAATAGAGAAGATGCACCTAGGGACAGTGAAGGTAGTATGATGCGGGTTGAGGATATGCTGCAGAAGATGATGAGGTGATTTGATGCAATTGATGAGAATGTCAAGGAGATGAGAGGTGAACTATTAGGCATTGGACAAAATGTGGATGCACATGCCCGCTTACGCTATGTTTCTTGAGCTACAATTAAATTAGTTCTCTACTACTATAAACACATGCCAACCTGGCACTCTCCCAAGCAAGACTATCCAGAATCCTAAGAATGATGGGCATTACATGGAAGTCAGTATTCAAGGAGGTAAGTATACCATCGATCCACCTATGTCGTCTCTATTAGAAAGTGATGTGAGAAAGGAAGATGATGTAGTAGAAGCTAGTGGAGAGTTGGGTGATGCACTGTCAAAAAAAGCAGAGGTATCTCAGAAAGTGGTCCCCATCCATACCCCTCAACCGCCATTTCCACAGAGATTAGTGAAGAAAATAGAAGATGGTAAATATCGGTGATTTATCACTATGTTGAAACAACTTTCCATCAATGTTCTATTGATAGAGGCTTTGGAACAAATGCTTGGTTATGCTTAAGTTTATGAAGGACATGGTGACAAAGAAGAGCTCGGTGAGTTTTGAGAATGATGATAGAATGCAACATTGTAGTGCTATTTCTACAAGGTCTTTTTTGAAGAAGAAGGATGATCCGGGCGTCTTTACTATTCCATGTATGATAGGGTTGCTACACTTTTCTAGGGCGTTTTGTGATCTTTGATCGAGCATAAATCTCATGTCATTGTTCATTTATAAGAAGTTGGGTTTTGGAGACCCAAAGCCTACTACGATGCGGTTACTGATGGCCGACCAAACTGTGAAGAGGCCCATAGGTATACTCTATGATGTGCTCATAAAAGTGGAGTTGTTCATTTTTCCAGCCAATTTTGTGATTCTTGACTATGAGTTTGATTTTGAGGTTCACATTATTCTTGGGAGACGATTCCTTGCGACTGGGCGTGCACTAGTCGATATAGAAAAAGGGCAGATGAAGTTTAGGTTGAACAATGAAGAAGAAATTTTCAATATCGTAGGTCCATGAAGCAGAGTGGTGAGCTTTAATATCTGCTATATCATACAAAGTTTAGAGTGGGTACGAAGTGCAAATTGAAGAGTGACTAGGTGCTGAGGCACTAGCCGCGGTCATCAAGGGTTTTCGCAGTGATGGTATTGAAGAGTATGATTCTTTGGTGGTTTCACTTTAACGAAACGAATATCGGTCAAAGCCAAAATAATTGGAGTTGCATATGAAGAATCACGAGTCTCCACCAGCGAGACCATCTATTGTGGAGGCGCCAAAATTAGAACTTAAGGCTCTACCACCTCATTTGAGGTATGTGTTCTTGGGTAGAGATGACACTTCGTCGGTGATTGTTACATCAGAGTTTAACGAGAAACATGTAGAGTGCTTAGTGGCGGTGTTGAAGAGGTTCAAACGAGCCACTGGTTGGACTATTGCGTATATTATTGGGAGCCCTCCCGGTATTTGTTCCTATAAAAAATCAACTCATGCTAGATCACAAATCAAGTATTGAGCACCAAAGAAGGTTGAATCCACCTATGCAGGAAGTAGTGAAAAAGGAGATCATGAAGTGGTTGGAATGTAGAGTCATTTATGCTATTGCAGACAGTAGTTGGGTGTTTCATGTTCAGTGTGTGCCTAAAAAGGTTAAGATGACTGTGGTACCTAATGAAAGGAATGAGTTTGTTCCGATGCGGCCACTGACCGGTTAGAGAGTTTGCATGGACTACCGGAAGTTGAATGCTTAGACTGAAAGGATCATTTTCGCATGTCCTTCTTTGCTCAGATAGCAGACAGATTTGCAGGCAAGGGTTGGTATTTTTTTCTTGATGGATATTCGGGATACAACAAGATTTCTATCGCACCGAAAGATCAAGAAAAGACAACCTTCACTTGTCCTTATGGGACTTTCGCCTTAAAAAGGATGTCGTTTGGGTTATGTAATGCACTGGCCACCTTCCACCGTTGTATGATTTCGATATTCTCTTATATAATGGAGGTCACTATTGAGGTGTTCATGGATGATTTTTCTGTGGTTGGCAACTCCTTTGATCAGTGCTTGAATAATTTTGCTGAGGTGCTCAAGAGATGTGAGGATTGTAATTTGATGCTAAATTAGGAGAAATGTCACTTTATGGTGAAAGAAGGCATAGTTTTGGGCCAAAAAATCTTAGAATAGGGAATAGAGGTTGGCCGGGCCAAAGTTGAGGTGATAGAGAGGCTCCCTCCACCCATCTCTGTCAAAGGTATGAGAAGTTTCCCTGGGCATGCTGGTTATTATCGAAGGTTTATTAAGGATTTCTCGAAAATTGCACATCCTTTATGCAAACTGCTCGAAAAGGAATGTAAGTTCTATTTTAATGAATCCTATTAGAAACAGTTTAGAGAGTTTAAAGAGAAGTTAGTGTCCGCCCCCATTATTATTTCACCATATTAGAGTGAGCCATTTGACGTGATGTGTGATGAAAGTGGGGTTGCACTTAGTTTGGTATTGGTACAGAGAAGGAATAAAAATTTTCACCCCATATACTATGCGAGTAAAGCCTAAATGAAGCCCAGAAGAACTACGCAGTAACTGAACAAGAACTTTTTGTTATGGTGTTTGCATTCAAAATATTTCGCTCTTATTTGCTTGGGTCATAGTACATACAAACCATTCTACTTTGAGGTATTTAATGGCGAAGAAGGATACGAAACCAAGGTTGACAAGATGTGTATTGTTGCTGCAAGAACTTGATTTTGAGCTGAAAGATAGAAAGGGGACTGAGAATCAAGTAGCCGACCACTAATATAGATTGGAGAAAGAAGCTATGCATGAATTGGTTGAAAAAGCCGAAATTGATTATGCATTCCCATATGAACATGTATTGGCCGCTTCTCAGGATTCGATCCCATGATTCACAAACTTTGCGAACTATCTGGCAAGTGATGTGGTTCCATCAGATTTGACCTTCCACCGAAGAAAAAAGTTCATGCATGATGTAAAAAACTTCTTTTGTGATGTGCCATACATATATCAGAGTTGTGTTGATGGGATAAGTTGTTGTTGTGTATCTGAGGTTTCGATGTTGAGTGTTCTTGAGGCGTGTCATTCCTCGCCTATGGGTGGGAACCATAGTGGTATCAGAACTGCATATAAGATCTTGCAGTATGGGTATTATTGGCCAACAATTCACCAAGATGCTCAAGATTTCTCCAAATCATGTGATTGGTGCCAACTAGATGGAAGAATTTCAAAGAGGCAAGAGCTTCCATTAAATCCTATCTGGTGATTGAGATATTTGATGTATAGGGCATTGACTTCATGGGTCCGTTTGTGAATTCTCATTGGATGAAATATATTCTTGTGGTGGTTGAGTATGTGTCAAAATGGGTAGAAGAACTTGCGCTCCCCAACAATGAAGGAAAGAGTGTCACCGCATTCCTGAAGAAGATTATCTTCTCCAGATTTGGTACACCTTGGGATATTATTAGTGATGGCGGCTCGCACTTTTGTAGTTAATGGTTCAAAGGGTTGCTGGAAAAATATGGTGTTCTCCAATGTGTCTACTCCTTACCACCCACAGACTAGCGGCAAGTTGAAGTGTCCAATCGGGAGATCGAACAGATTTTAGCAAAAAACTGTGAATGACAATAGAACGGATTGGTCAAGGAGGTTAGATGACGCTCTTTGGGCCTACCGCACTTCATACAAGACTCCCTTAGGTATGTCCCCATACCAACTTGTATATGGGAAGGCTTTTCAGTCATCGGTCGAGCTAGAGCACAAGGCGATGTGGTCGATGAAGAGACTAAATTTGGGTTGGGCCAGAGCATCAGAACAAAAGCTAAATGATTTGAATGATCTTGATGAGTTTCGCCTAAAAGCATATAAAATTTCATTTAGCTACAAAGAGAAGATGAAGAAGTATCATGACCAAAGAATTGAAAAGCGAGAATTTGTGGTTGGTGATTTGGTGCTTCTGTAAACTCTAAGTTGCGCTTATTTCCGAGCAAACTCAAGACCAAGTGGACTGGGCCATTCCCTATTACCAAGTGATCCCAAATGAAGCGGTTGAGCTAGAGAACAAGGAAGGTGCAAGGTTCATAGTCAACTTACAAAGGATAAAGATCTATTTGGGGCATGCAGAGAGTGTTCATGAAGTGGTTGAGGCCTATCATCTTGATGAAGTCTGAGTAATCAAGAGGCATGCGTCGTGCCAGGATGTTAAATTAAGCGCTTCTTGGGAGGCAACCCAAGGGGTAATCTATAGCCAACTATATGTTTTGTTTTGTTGTAGAATTAGTCGTACTCTTGTTTAGTTGTTCTCATTATTTCATTTTTTGTTTGTGTGCTAGTGTTGTCTAGAGATTAGTATAGGGTCCATATCTCAAAAGTGTCCAGAAAAACACAAAAAATGGCCTAATTTGTGATACGTATGCAGGAAGCAAAAGCACCAATCTGCAGAAAATGGTATGGTGCAGAGGTCCAAGGACCCCATTAACGTACAATCGACGGACCGTTTATGGTGTCCGTAGAGCCCAAATATGTTTTAAATTTTCTCTAAGTCTAAAGTGATCGACAGTCCCAATCGACGGACCGTCGATCGATCCACGACCCGTCGACGAGGTTTCGTGGAGTAATATTAAAAGACACCCATTTCAAATTCCTTCCCTCTTTCAATTTTCTTCCAAATTTCCTTTCTTAACCGTTTGAACCCATCATTTCCTCCATATTTCACTTCCAAAATAAACTCCCTATCTCTCCAATTATACCATCACTTCCCCAGAATTCCCAAATACTCTCTTCCCCAAATTCTCTTTTCCTCCATTCTCAAGAGGCCGGTAATCGAGTTCGTATGCGTAGGCTACTTTTTCAAAGTTTATAACGGCACAAAACCACAACACTACTACGAAAGGTACTTCGATCTCCATTAAATTTGAATTCTTTTTCATCATTGTATGTCGAAATTCGAGAGTGGGTCTCGACCTTGAGACTGAATTAAGTGAATTTTCATGCCAAAAGTTGCGTAGTTACTTCCCTTGGAATAATAGATTGTGGTTGTGTATCAAATTGGTCTGTCTAAAATGTTATGTGTCTCAATGTGTCCGAAAGTTCTGACTTAGGGTTCCATGTTTTTAATGAATTGGGTTTGATTGTTGCACAAAATGGGAACTCTAGAAATGACAAACTAGTAGTTGGTGTATTAAAATGCATGTTTAAACTTGAATGTGCAAAAAGGAGTCACAAAAGAAACTAAAAATGGAGCTTGACAAAGGCCTGAATTCTATCCCAAGCCGTAAGTACGAGACCCCATCTACGGACCATCAATCAATCGTCTTGTCATCAATGGGGTGCGTCTATTGAAACGCCAATAAAAATAATTAAGTTCAAAACGACAGAAGTGGACTATGGTCCGTCAATTGATCGACGTTCCATTCTGCACGTCTGTCGTTTCCATGATAGAAGTTTGATTTCACCCCATTCTAAAAGAATTCTAAGTTTCAGACAATGAAAGTGGATTATGGTCCGTCGATCAATCGACAGGCCATTCTGCACGTCCGTCGATCAATCGACATGCCATTCTGGACGTCCGTCGTTTCCATAAGAGAAGTCTGTTTTCCACCCATCATTGAATAATTCTAATTGTCAGACGACGGACAGGATTTACGGACCGTCGATGGGTCTCGTCGATCTGACTCTATAGCAATGATCTGTGTTTTTGATTTCCAAGTTTCTTCTTTTCGTTGTTTTTCAAGTGTGTATTTATACTGCTATGATACTAACAACTACTTAAGAGGTACCGATGACTCCCAAGAAGGACAATGTCTACACCAAGAGGGGCAAATCTCTTCGGTTGATCAACGAAGACACCTATAAAGAGCGAGACCCAGCCTATGTCCCCCGTGTTCTACAACATCGAGATCTTCAATACGAGTCAGTAGGGGAACCCCGTGGAAGGTGACTTCCGACATACTCACTGCCTCCCTATCTGATGAGAAGCGCACACTGATTGGTTCACCGACTAGGGCTACTTCCGGTTCAGAAGGGAGTTCAGCATCCGGCTCCAAGGATGCCACGGGTTTAGAGTCAACCCAGTCTTCAGGGTCCAAGGCGGCAACTGCTTCCGGCTCCAACTTTCAGGGAGCCACCATATCTGGGGATGTAGACCACCAAGACTTGTCCTATGAGGCTATTAGTTCACAGTCTGCACCCACACCCTGAACGAATTACCCTACTTCGGTTGCAAATGAACAAAATTGGTGGTGCATACAGGGAAAATGGAAGGTGTATCGGGATGCGAAGATGCTGAATGAGAAGGGAGTGATGACCTGGTTGGTGACCAAGGAGCGTTGAGTCCTCACAGAGAGTTTGCCCACAGTCCCCAAGGTGCACACGCTTTTTTATCTCCCTAAATGCGATTAGATGGCTCGGGACTTGGATATCTATAGCGAGGAGATTGTTTGGGAGTTTTATGCCTCCTACGTAGACACTCTCCGAGGTTTGATAAGCAGGCAAGACCCGCCAAACAAGACCCTCTTACTTTTACACTGGTTCAGGGGTGCCGGGTTGACATATGTTAAACCACCATCCACTGGTTCCTATACGGACCAACCACCGGTTCACAGTGGACCCGCAATACCTTAGAGTTTGATTACAGGAGGGAGATTGTTCAGAGTGGTAATTTTCAGAGAAATGCAAAGCATCATGATGCGGTAAAAAATGGCTGGCTTTTTATATTGCTATACATAGTGAGAGGGACGATTGTGTTTTAGATCATCGAGGGCTCATCAAGTAGGCCACTCTCACTTTTTTGGCCAAGTTTTTCTTGTTTTTGGTTCGGCACCGATTATGGCCCACAAAGGCCGACAATGTACTTACATGGATAGGGCGGTGATGGTGGCAACACTCGTAGAGGGACTGGAGATACACTTCGCTCGGATGATTATAGCGGAGATTCATGAGAGGGAATTCAAGACTTCTACCACTTACCCTTTTCTGTGTCTTATCTTCTAGTTGTTCAGGGACGCCAAAGTGCGAATTTAGAACTGTGACAGAATCTATAAGCCAACAGGGACTTTGGGTATAGGTCTCGTCAAATATGAGGCTAATGTGATTGCACCCCACTGAAGGCCATTGATCGAAGTTCCTCCACTGACCGAGAATTTGGTAGACACGATGGATCTAGCCCAAGGGACTTACCTTGCCTTAATAGAGCATGAATATCCCACTCCGGCCTCCTCCTCACATTCAACTAGCAGGCCCCCCTGCTTGTCTAAATCCACGCCACCATCTGGAGCATTGGTTTTTGTGGCTCGGCTCCAGGAATTAGAGGCACAGATGACCACTCTACTCTATCATATTCATCCATGGATGCAGAAGTCCATTGCAGAGGCAGAGGACCGCATAGGGAAGCGGGTGGCCAAGCATGCGGAGCAACAAATTCAGCAGGTTCATAAATGCCTTTCAGTTGCGTGTTCTAGCACGACCAGCCCCTGCCACTGACCTCACTACTATTTAGGTTGAGCTTGCCAGCCTGCTAGCCGATGTTGATGATGAGGGGGACTGAGCCGGAGAGTGATCCCACTGAGCTAGACGAGGACATGGTGCTAGAGGCCTTGTTCAAGGTCCCTGCTGATCCATTGACCGAGCACCAAGGTCGTAGCAAGAGGCACTGATCCACCCGAACCATTGAGGCTGGTGATGAAGCCCGTGCAAGAAGAGAGAGAGAACGGAGCTGGAGCAGGCTAGGAGGGCGTCTTTAGTTGTTGAGGAGATAAGCCAGAGGATAGCTCTAGCGATAGCTTTTGTGTCATCTAGTTCTGTATCGATGAGCGGAGAGAGAATCACTACTGATGGTGCAAAGGTTTATGTGGGCACTACTGATGGTGGCCAAGTGATGATCCTGTGGGTTACGGGAAACCGGACCCACCCGCTTGTTGAGAGTTCTTCGGCGCTATATTCCACAAGTTTGCTTTACCTACAACTGTGTGTCTTTTATTTCTTATTGCATTTGGGACAATCGCAAGTTTTTTTGTTGGGGTGGGGTAAATTGAATGTGAGTGGTTGGGTGAAGTCTAAGTAAACCAACTCACAATCCTCTCTTGATGTTTTCTTGCCTGTGTTCTTTTTCCCCAAGAGACTGCTTAAATTTCTATTGAACCGGCATGTCTTAGTGAGTACAAGTATAGAAGCATGAAAAACAAAGCATGATCACTAATAAAAATGACGTCCATTATTGTGCTTGCATGTGTATGTTAAGATAAGTTGAATTTGTTGGCTCTAAACATGAAATAAATAGGCACCCCCTGCATGACCTTCAACTAAAACCTAAACTGGGAAATCTGATAATGTGATAGTGCAATGATGTACCAAGAGAGTGTGAGGATATTCGAGTGTTCAAACAGTTGGTGCCTAGATAGAACTTGCCCGGTTAGTCGTGCAAAGGGAATCAACTCTAGAAACTAGGAAGTGATCATAGGCCCTTGTTCGAAATAGCCAATATCTAGCTTAATAGAAAGTTCACCAACTCACCTTCCCAGGGTCTACTGTTTTGGCCGCAGTTCCTCCTTGGACATGTGCACCTCAACTTAGGCCAAAAGTCTAAGTTGAGGGTGGTTAATGGAGAAAGTGACCTCGTCTTTTCCCTGACCCGACTTCGTATATTTTGTACCTCAACTCGTGGAATAAACCATGAGTAGAGGGTGGCAATGATGAGAAAAGACTCAAAAGTGGGTACGAAAAGAATTGGTTGTTGAATAGCAGAGCTTAAGTAAAAGAAAGATGTGAATTGTTGAAAAATAAAAGGTTTGAAAAATAAAAGAAAAATAAAAAAAAGAGTGAAAAGAGTTTTGATAGAAAAAGATGTGAAAGAAGTGAAAGTCGCATCCCAAAAGGGAAATAAGTTAAAGAAAAGAAGAGAAAAAGAAATAGGGGGTAAAAAGCAATGAAAAAGGTAGGAAGCTTAGTGGTAAAGTCAAGGAAGGCAGAAAGTCACTAAAAATGTACCCAAATGTACTACACCCGACCTTGAGCCTACATTACAAGCCAAAAAAGTCCTACCGTGATCCTAGAGTCTAGTGTGGTGAATCTAAGCAGCGAATATAAGGTCAAGCCTATGGCGTAGAGTACGAACTATATTTGAACTTTTTCCTTAGTGCGAGTGTTGAAATAAAGAGCCTTGTACCCAAAATGCTTAATCATTGTGTGAAAAATGAGGATCTCTTTTAAAGTGATGGCACTAGTTGCGTAATGATAAAGTTTTTACCGTTGTGATAGGGAAAACAGTATAAGTGTCTATTGCATGGTGAATCTGTCATGCTGTGATCCGCATGAGTTAGCTTGTCTATCCTGAGAGAGTAGGCCTGCACTCAATCAAGAATGAGTCGGGATTGATAGTCATGTGATTGATAGAGCTTAAAAATATATACTTTTGTACAAATGTCACTTAGGGTCATACTGCGTCCCTTGAGGACAAACAACGAATTTAAGTTGAGAGTGTTGATGTGTCGTGATTTTATATCATTTCTAATGCGTTTCACTTAAGAGTTGTGTGTGTTTAAAGTCTTTTTGTAGTGATTTTAACAAGTTTTGTGTCTTGTTTTGTAGGAAAGATGTTCAGGTGGTAAGAGAAGAAAACAACTAAAATTAGTGCAGAACCAGACTTACGGAGCAATCTATGGTCCGTCGTTCAATTGACGGACCAAAGTTGGTGACCGTAGATGAGCTGCTCAGGACATTAGAGGAAAATCGGGGAAGTTGGACCAAGTTTATAACTACAAAAGGCAACGACTCGACGGATCGTACTGGTAAACCTTCGTTTGGATCACAAAAGGTTTCACTACCCGATTTTGAAATATTCTAAATATGGAGCTACGGAGGGGCATCGATAGCCCATAGATGGATCGATAGACAATGTTGTTGGTTCATCGTTTGAATCATAGAGGGTTCCATCATAGGAGATAAATATATTCTAAGTGTTAACTGAAGGAAGTAGTCTACGGACCGTCGATTGATCGATGGTCCGTCAGTTGGTCCGTAGATTGATCCAGCGTTACCAGAAAAAACTTTCCGATTTTAATTTCTTTTTATTTAGGACTATGTTTTCAATATATAAGGTATTAAAATCTCATTTTGACTATTACTTTTTGTTTACTTTGTGTATTGGAGATTGGTTGTTGCAACTTTAGCTATTAATTGATTTCCGGAGTTGGTTTGAAGAATTTTTTTTGCAATTTCAAGTTGGATTTTTGGGTTTACTCTTCTTGTTAAGAAAGTTCATGATTTCTTCATCTAAAACTATGGATTTTCATCTTGCTAACATGGGTAACTAAATCCACAACTAGGGTTGTGTGAACCACGGGTAATTAACAGAGTAATCCTAGTTATTAAGTAATTCTTTAATAGTGTTTTGCATACATTGATAATTCTTTTGATTAATTTATTTTTAACGAGTGCACGCGTTATAACTCGCCTTGTTGCTACTTGCGGACCAAGGAGGTAGTTAATAAGAAAATAATTATCAACATAGATTTAGTGTGATACTATCTCATAGGCTAGTGTCGATTGGTACAAAGTAATAACTAAGTCATACATCGATTATGATGTCTAATATGAGGTAATGGTAAGGTTAGTAAATTATACGCACGTTGTCGGACCAAGGTGTAGGGTGAAATTCTTCAGATGTCGAACCAAGGATTTAGAGATACCTAACTTATGACTTTGCATGTAATACACTAGGAAATGATTGATATTGCTAGGAACATTGCGTTATGAAATTGTGGGAACACATATACCCTAGTTACTCTCTCATCGTGATAAAATCAAAGTTTATTTTTGTTCAACTGCTAATTACAACATTAAAAGAATTTGTTTCACAAAACCCCTCCTTCATGTACTTGCTTTGGAAAGACATTGACTAAATAGATATAATCGTGAGTTAAAGTTAAGTCTAAACCATTTTCCTCGTGGGATCGACCCCAACCTACTAGTTGGGTTCTCTACTTGATAATGATTGCTTATGATTCTTTAGGGAGGTATAGTTTGAGTGTATCATGGAATCGTAGTCTTCTCTTTTTTCTGCCGCATGCATATCATATACTTGGTGTCTAATAAAAGTACCTAGTATCTTATAGAATTCGTATTGTGGTATAAAATATTAGACTTTTTTAATAATAAAAATTAATAGATTAATAAAATTTACAGTTTTATTTATAGAATCTTTTATTTGATCTAAGATCATTTTATGAGCAATCAAAATTTTCTTATATGTTTTTATAGAGTTAGTAAGGAGTATCTTTTGTAACATTTCCTCAAATTAGAATGAACATAACATAACAAAGAATTCATATTTAAAAATTTTCATACTCAATATAAATATATAAAAGAAAAAGTATATGGAACAATATATAGATAATTAAGAATGAAGACGAAAATATATGTTCATGTTATATTAACTCTAATGTTCCATTTGATTGAAACACTTGCCACAACCACTTTATTTCTCAGTCATTTTTACTTACATATCAAATACAAAATAATTATTTTCATGGTTGTATTATCTTTTTTAGAAAATTCAAATTTGGAATGGTTATATTATCATATAATAATTGAACAATGAAAATTTATATTTAAAATAGTGGATTGATCATCAAAACTAATAATTCAATGGACTACGTTGATGACCATTGTCTTAGAAAAATTTGGAAGAAATTCCTTCGTTTGAGGATAAAAAAAAGAAATATTTTACCCAAAGCATGTGCGTTTTTCATATTTCCTTATTATTGTTGTGCCTCTCAAATTTCTTAACTCATCATAATTGTAAGAAAAACATATGAGTGTGAATTGATGAATGATTGGCTACAATTTTTTCTAATATGGTAACTCGAATTTCATTGATTTTCTAACTTAATTAATTGTTTATAATAACACTCAAGATTTTTTAAGAAGAAGAATATAAAACTTACAAACATCGTAGATTTAAAGTGAGACGAAATCTCTCTATTTATAACTAACAAATACCAGTATGAATCGGTGCTAATTGTGTCTTATCAGAAAAGTTACAACATTTTGAAAAATTCATTGATTATAGGAAGAGTCACAACTCATTGGAAAAGTCACAACCCTTTGGAGAAGTCACAACCTTTTGAAAAAATTACAACCCTTCGGAAAAGTCACAACTCATCGAAAATGTCATAACCCTTTGGAAAAGTCACAACTTACTAAAAAAAGACACAACCCTATAATGTGAAAGGTATCTACTTTCAATATAATAATTAATTGAGTATTTTTAAATAGAGTGTTATAGTAATTCACATTTAAGTTTGAGATTTCATTCTTTAAAAGTAGTATAGAAGATATAGATATCGATAGATGGATATAGATAGATATATAGTCATTTCTCTATTACATTTTTCAAGACATTGCATTTATTCTATTCAAATGGTAATGTAAACTACCCTTCTATTTATAGTTTTGTAAGAAATATAAAAAGTAAATAGTGAACAAGTATTATTGGACAGTGAGAGTACATCTAATAATTCATATATTAATTTTAAGGAAAAAAGAAAAAAAATGTTCATCAACTTTCTTTTATTAGTTGACTTTATCCATACCATTAAAGTAAAGTTGTTCATACCCCTACCTCAACAAACTTATCACACGTACCCTCCAAACAAATGTTTTTCCCCTAATCGATCTCAATTTCTCAATCAAATTCGACCCTTAGCTCATTTAATTTGATCATAGATATCAAATGCATACAAAAAAGTAAAATCACAAAACCGATTCACCAACCCAATTTTAATTTCTAATTGAACAGAGAAATTTCTACCCATCAATAAGATTTTAAGAAACAATGTTAGAAGCAAAAGCAGAGGGATAAGAGGTTGAAATTATTATTCAAAAGTGGAACTCACTTGTAAAAACTCAAAATTTGAACTCAAGCCCCATTAATGATTATGTAGTTTTCTTAGTTGGTTCTTCAAGTTTCAGTCTCCAATTCAACAACAAATAGCCTTAAAATCTTTTCACTATGACATCGAAGATTTACAAAATGAGGAACAACTACAACAGATTTAATAACCATTGAGAAATTGACTCTTTTTGTTTTCGGCGGACTCAGCAAAACTGAGGACATTGAAAATTATATTTGATTTTGTTCATAATGATTGTAGTTATTTTTAAATCTTTGTTGGATTAAAAAGGGGTTTCATTCTAAATGAGTTTTGAATGGATAATTCGGGTTGAAAATGAGAATTTGAGATTGATTTCAGTTTACAGGTACGGGTAATAAGTTTGTAAACGATAAGAGTAAGAACAACTTTATTTCAACGTTAAAAGTAAAGTCAACTGATAAATGAAAGTTAGGGGGATATTTTTTTTTATCCTTTTCCCTTAATTTTAACCATGGTTTGTAAATATGATAAAAGTTTTTCATGTATTAATTTTATAACATGTTTTTTTTAATTTGAAAATAGGATAAAAGTTAATGTTAATATCTTGTACATTGTTTGGTTGGTAGTCTTCTAATACTGTATAAACGTTATTCATCTATTCATTTTATATGGTGTTTGGTTGCATTTTTGTAGTCCTACATAATTAATATATAAATAAATTATGAGGGAATCTATATAAGGAATAGGAAATGAATAAGTTATTATACGTATATTAAAATTTTAAATTACACATTTATCTCTATCAATTTACCATGTGTATATATATATATATATATATATATATATATATATATATATACACACACTAGTTTCACGGACGTGTGTTGCACATGTTAATAGTATGTAAAGCATACGATGTTGTAAAAGATACTATACATATCATTTTTGTATAGTATATGATGTTGAAATGTTTTTAAACTATTAATACAGATTGTCTTTGAGTTAATTGTATTTTGAGATCAAATGATCAATATCATTAAAACATTTCAAAATAGATTTAAAGTTTATATATGTGGAAAAAATGGAAGTTATTTTATATTTATACGGAATATATCTTTTACAAAATATTATTACTCAATTAATATTTGAGTAAGACTTTCATAGAAAGATAATTTTACAAACAAAAAGTGTAGTTTGTTTTGATAAAAAATTATGGCTAAATAGAAGTTTGAGTGTATGCCAAATATGTAGCTTGACTAGGGTTTTAAAATGCAGGGGCATGAGGCGAGGTATTTTATCCAGTAAGGAACAAGGCATAAGCCCCGAGACACGGGGCGTAAAATGATACACTCAAATTATACCTCCCTAAAGAAGTATAAGTGGTCGTAATCAAGTAAAGAACCCAACTAGTAGGTTGGGGTTGATCCCACGAGGAAAATGGCTTAGACTTAACTTCAATATGCAATTATGTCTATTTAGCAAGGTTTTTTCGAAAACAGTTAACTAAATGGTTTTTTTTAGTGAAACAAGTTTCTTAAACATTTCTAAGTTAACAAATGAACGAAAGTAAAAATTGAGTTTTTATCAAGTTGTGAGACTAACTAGGGTATATGTGTTCCTCATAGATTCATAACGTCGTATCCGTAACAATAGCAATTCTTCCATAGTGTTTTGCATGTAAAGTGATAAGTTATGTATCTCAAAATCCTTGGTACGACATCTAGAGAATTTCACCCCGTACATTGATCTGGCTACGTGTGTATAAGCTACTAACCCTTACCTTTACTTCATATTAGACATCATAATCAATGTATGGCTTAGTTATTACTTTGCACCAATCGACACTAGCCTACAAGATAGTATCCCACTAAATCTATGTTGATAATTCTTTTCCAATTACTATCTCCTTGGTCCGGCAAATAGCAAAAAGATGAGTTCTAACGTTTTCCACCATTTAAAAGACATCTAAGCGAAAGAATTATCAATTCATGAAAGAACCTATTTGAGAATTCATTAATTGATTAGTTTACTTTTTTAATCACCCATGGTTCCCACAACTCTAGTTTTGGATTTATTTACCCATGCAAGCAAGACCACAATTCATAATTTGTAGGTAGAAATAATGAGCTTGCATCAACAATAAGAATAAACCTAGAATATCAACTTGAAATTGCAAGATAAATCTTTAAACCAAATCCAGAAATTGAATTATTGCCAAAGTTTGCAAAAAATAATCTCCAAACAAAACAAGAACAATAATAATAATGTCTAACTCCAAAAACGAGGTTTTAAACCATATTTATAGAAAACATTGTCCTAAATTAAAAGGAATTGAAATAAGGAAAATTTTCCAAAAATGCGGCATTGATCGATGACCCCTACTGATGTATAGTCGATGGAACGACGGACCCTTGACTGCCTCCGTCAGTAAAGACTTAGAATATTTTTCTCTCCTTCAGATGGCTCTTTCTATGAATCAATCGATGGACCAACAACACGGTCCGTCGATGCCCTCCGTCGCTCCATCCTTAGAATTTCTCCAACATCGGGTACTGGAACTATTTCTGATCACATCAACGGCCTAGCAGTACGGTCCGTCGATCAATCGACGGACTGTCGATCCCTTCCGTAGTTCCACACTTGGTCAGATTTCCCCGAGTTTCTCCATCAGTTTGAACTGCAATTGATGGTCACCACCTACGGAACATCAATTGAACGACGGGCCATCGATGGCTTTCGTAGATCGTCTTTATATTCTATTTTCCAGCTGCCTTCTGCGTTTTTATTCTGGACATGTTTCCTGCAAAACAAACATAAAAACATATTAAAACTACTACAAAAAGGCTCTAGACACACTCAAATCTTAAGCAAAAAGAATTGAAAGAACCGTGAAACTACGGTACATCAACACCCTCAACTTAAATTCGTTGTTTGTCCTGAAGCGACACACTATGACTCAAAACCACACTTGTACAAAAGTATACTCTTTTAAGATTTCGCAATTACATGGCTATCAATCCCAACTCTTTCTTTGATTTAGTGCATGCTTACGCTCTCAGGTTTGAACAAGCTAACTCATGTGGATCACACCATTGACACAAACTCACCATGCACAAACACTTTTACTTTTTTGCCTTTCACCAAGGCACCAACTTTCCAACATTGCAACTAGTGCCCTCACTTCAAAAGAAATCCTCATTTTTCGCACAGTGATTTCAAGTTTGGGTACAAGGATCATTATTCAACACTCACACTTACAAACAAGTTCATACATAGCTAGTACTCGTCGCCATAGGCTTGCCCATTATTTTCACTGCTCAATTTCACCACATTAGAATTCTAGGATCACGGTAGGACTTTCTTGGCTTGTAACGTGGGCTATGGTCAGGTGTGGTACATTTGGGTGTATTTTTAGTGACTTTTTTCCCTCATTGACATTTACGCTAAGCTTCCTACCTCTTTTCATTTCCTTTTAAGCCATACTTTTCTTTACTTGTTATATTTTCTTTGCTCCCCTTTTGTTTGGATATGACCCATATTTATTTTTTCCACTTTTTTCCACTCTTTTATTTATTTTCTATTAATTTTCTTTTCTCTTTCATTCTCATTGATAATTTCACCGAGTCACATCTTTCACTCACTTTCTCTTTTCTTTTCAGCATTCAACTCTTTTCATACCCATTTTTGGTTCTCACTCATAGTAGCCACCCTCAACTCATGGCTTTTCCATGAGTTGAGGTACACAATACCCGAGGTCAGGTCAGGGCCAAGACGAGTTCATTTTCTGCATTAGTCACCCTAAACTAAGGCTTTTGGCCTAAGTCGAGGTGCAAATGTCTAAGGAGGGACCGGGGCCAAAACATTAAACCCTGGGAAGGTGAGTTGGTGAGAAAAAATATAGGTCTATTATAGGCTCAACATATTTGAATCAAAAAGGGATAAAGCTTCCGTTTGGTTAACTTCATTTTAGGCTAGATATTTGCTAATCTCTAACAAGGGTCTATGATCCTTTCCTAGTATTCTAACACATATTCCCTTTGCAGGACTAACCGGGCAAGTTCTAGCTAGGTACCACTTGTTGAAAACTCCAAACTCCTCACACTCTCTTGATACCTCATTACATTCAAATTGTCAGATTTCCCAGTTTAGGTATTAGTTGAGGGTCATGTAGTGGGTTCCTATCTATGTCATCCTTAGATCCAACACATTCAACTTATTTTCACCTATTCATGCAAGCATTTCTAGGATGGTATATCATTTAATTGAAGCCATCATGCTTCATATTTCATGCTTTTATACTTTGTACAAAACGACATGCCAGTTCCACAGAAAATTAAGCAGCCTCTTGAGGAAAAAGAACAGAGGCAAGAAAACTCCAAGAGATCATTGTTAGTTTGGTTACTCAAACTTCATAAAGGTGATAGGCCTCAACCACTTCATGGACACTCTCTGCATGCCCCAGGTAGATCTTAATCCATTGCCCGTTGACGGTGAACTTTGCACCCTACTTATTCTCCAACTCAACCGCTCCATGTGAGAACACTTTAGTGATGAGGAATGGTCCTGTCCACTTGGACTTGAGTTTGCTTGGAAACAAGCGTAGCCTAGAGTTGAATAGAAGCACCAAGTCCCCAACTGCAAATTCTCGATTTTCAATCCTTTGGTCGTGATACTTCTTAATCTTCTCTTTGTAGATGGCTAAACTTTCATAGGCTTTGAGACGAAACTCATCAAGCTCATTCAACCCATTTAGTCTTTGTTCCGCCGCTTCATTCCAATCCATCTTTAATTTCTTCATTGTCTACATTGTTTTGTTCTCTAACTCGATCCGCAAGTGACAAGCCTTCCCATATACAAGTTTGTATGAAGACATACCTATGGGAGTCTTGTATACACTCATGTGGATCCACAGAGCATCATCAAGACTCCTTGACCAATCCGTTCTATTAGCATTCACTATTTTTGCCAGAATTAGCTTGATTTCTCTATTAGACACCTCAAGTTTCCCGCTAGTCTAAGGATGATAAGGAGTAGGCACATTATGGCGAACCCCATATTTCTCCAATAACCCTTTGAAAAACTTACTACAAAAGTGAGAGACACCATCACTAATAATGTCCCTACGAGCGCCAAATCTGGAGAAGATATTCTTTTTCAAGAACGCGGTGACACTCTTTCCTTCATTGTTTGAAAGCACTATAGATTCAACCCATTTAGACACGTAGTCAACCGCCACAATTGTATACTTCATCCCATGAGAACTCACAAATGGGTCCATAAAATCAATGCCCCATACATCAGATAACTCAATCACTAGAATAGGATTTAACGAGAGATCTTGCCTCTTCGAAATTCCTCTATCTCGGTGGCACCGATCACATGATTTGGCTAACTCGTGAGCATATTGATGAATGGTTGGCCAATAGTACCCAAACTGCAAAATCTTATGTGCATTTCGGATACAACTATGGTGCCCACCCACAGGCGAGGAGTGACATGCCTCGAAAACAGTCAACATCTCAACTTTCGGTGCACAACGTTGAATAATCCCATCGGCACAACTCTGGTATAAGTAAGTCTCAACCCAAAAGAAATTTTTCACATCATACATGAACTTCTTCCTCTGATGGAAACACAAGTCCGAAGGAACTATATCACTAGCCAGATAATTCGCAAAATTTGCGAACCATGGGACCAACTCTTGAGAAACGGCCAAGACATGTTCATCAGGGAATGCATCATCAATTTCAGCCTTTTCTCCCACTTCACGCATAGCTTTATCCTCTAACCTAGACAAGTGATCTGCAACTTGATTCTCATATCTCTTTCTATCTTTTACCTCGAAGTCAAATTCTTGCAGTAATAACACCCATCTAATCAACCTTGGCTTCGCATCCTTCTTCGTTATCAAATACCTCAACGGAGTGGTCTGTATGCACAATGACCCTCATACCGACAAAATAGGAACAAAATTTTTTGAAAGAAAACACCACCTCAAGAAGCTCTTATTCGGTTACTGTGTAGTTCTTGTGAGCTTCATTCAGGGCCTTACTTGCATGGTAAATGGGGTGAAGGATTTTTTTCCTTGTTTGTCCCAATACCACACCAAGAGAAATCCCACTAGCATCAAACATCACCTCAAATGGTTTACTCAACTCCGGGGAAATAATAATGGGCGTAGACACCAACTTCTCCTTCAATTCTCCAAACGCTTTTAGATAGGATTCTTCGAAATAGAACTTAGATTCCTTCTCGAGTAGTTTGCACAAAGGATGGGCAATTTTCGAAAAAAAACTTAATAAACCTTTAGTAAAAAGTCATATGTCCAAGAAAACTTCTCACACCTTTTACAGAGATGGGTGGAGGAAGTCTCTCTATAACTTTGACTTTAGCTCGATCAACCTCTATCACCTTCTAAGAGATGCGATGGCCCAACACTTTGCCTTCTTTCACCATAAAGTGACATTTTTTCCCAATTAAGAACAAGATTGCACTCTTCAAATCTTTTGAGTAATTCAACCAAATGAATCAAACACCGATCATAGGAGTCGCCAACAACAACAAAATCATCCATGAACACCTCAATAGTTTCCTCCACCATATCTGAGAATATCAATATCATACATCGCTAGAAAGTGGCAGGTGCATTACACAACCCAAACGACATCCTTTTGAATGTGAATGTCCCCAGGTAAAAGTGGTATTATCTTGATCCTCAGGGTAATAAAGATTTAATTGTAACACAAATAGCCATCAAGAAAACAATATCACCCTTTTCCTATGAGTCTATCTAACATTTGATCCATAAAGGTCATGGGGAAATGGTCCTTCTCAGTCCACGCATTCAACTTTCAGTAATCAATACATACTCTCCATCAGGTCATAGGCCGCATTGGAACAAGCTCGTTGCTCTCAGTAGGCACCACTGTCATCCCACCCTTTTTAGGCACACATTATACAGGTCACACCCAAATACTGTCTGCAATAGGATAGATGACTCTGGCATCCAACCACTTGATGATCTAATTTATTACTACCTCTTTCATAGGTGGATTCAACCTTCTTTGGTGCTCAATACTTGGTTCGTGATCGGGAATGACTTGGATTTTGTGTGAACAAATACCGGAAGGAATCCCAATGATGTCCGCAGTCGTCCAACCAATGGCTCGTTCGAAACTCTTCAAAACCTCAACTAAACACTCTACTTGTTGCCCATTCAAATCCACTGAAATTATCACCGGCAAAGTGTCATCTTAACCCAAGAACACATACCTCAGATGAATTGGTAGAGCCTTAAGCTCTAATTTTGGGGCCTCCTCAATAGATTGTGTCGCGGGTAGAGACTCGCGATGCTTCATATCTAGCTCCAATTTCATTGGTTTTGACCGATATTAATTTCGTTCAAGTGCAACCACTAAAGACCCATAATATTCAATACCATCACTCTCAAAATTCATGATCACTGCCGCTAGTGCCTCGACACCTGGTCGCTCTTAAATTTGTACCTCGGATATACTCTCAACCCTGTAGGATATATAAGATATCGTTTGGAGTTCACCACTCTGCTTCATGGACCTAAATATGTTGAAAGTTGCTTCTTCATTATTAAACCTAAACTTCATCTACCCCTTTTCTGTATCAACCACTACATGCCCGGTGGCAAGGAATGGCCTCGCTAGAATAATGGGATTCTCAAAATCAATCTCACAGTCAAGAATCACAAAATCATTTGGAAAAATAAATGACTCCATTTTAACAAGCACATCATAGAGTATACCAATGGGCCTCTTCAATGTTTTATTGACCACCAGTAACCGCATCACAGTAGGCTTTGAGTCACCCAGGCCTAACTTATTATAAATGAAAAGAGTCATGAGGTTTATGCTTGCACCAAGATCACATAGTGATTTAGCAAAGTCTAACAATCCGATTGTACATGGAATGGTAAAAGCGCCAGAATCTTCCTTTTTCTGCACAAGAGACCTTGTAGCAATAGCACTACAATGCTGCATTCTATCATCATGATCAAAACTCACCGATATCTTCTTTATCACCATATCCTTCATAAACTTAGCATAACCGGAAATTTGGTGCAAAGCTTTTAGCAAAGGGACATTGCTGGAAAGCTGTTTCAACATAGTGATAAATCACCGGTATTTACCATCCTCAGTCTTCTTCACTTATATCTAAGGGAATGGTGGTGGAGGTCTAGAAATGGGGACCACTTTCAGAGAACCTCTACTTCTATCACTATGTTGTTCACCGACTCTCCACTAGTCTTCACAACCTCTTTTTCATTTCTCATATCATCTTCTAGCACAGACGACATAGGTGGATCAATGGTTTGCTTACCCCATCGAGTAGTGACCACCATGCAATGCCCATCATTTTTAGGATTTTGGATGGTGTTGCTAGGAAGAGTGCCAGGTTGGCGTGGATTCACAGTAGTAGATCATTCAGTCATCTGTAACTCAAGAAGCTTAATCAAATCACATGTGCATCCACCTTTTGCGAAATATTAGCTTAATCACCTCTCATCTCCTTGATATTCTCATCACTAGTATCAAATCTCCTCATCATCTTTTGAAGCATATCTTCAACTCGCGTCATACTACATCCATAGTCCCTAGGAGCAACTACCCAATTTTGTTGGGGAATATAGGGCCCACTCCGATCATTGCTATTACCATAGTTACCCCAGTTGAAGTTGTTGTCGCGGTTGTATTTCCCATCTTGAACATATTAACCCTCTCGATTGTAGTTACCATAGTTCCGACCATGATTTCCTTAACCTTGGAGCCAATTCTCCTGATTGGAGCCTTGAGCGGTTGGTCTGAAACCCCCCGTCTATTCATTCATTGCATAGGAATCTTCTTAATAATAGTACTCATCTACCAGCGGTGGTGGTTTATTCAAGTAGTTCACCGCATTTACCTTTTCTGCATCTCTGCTCACATGTTTAAAAACCAACCCTAGCTCAGTTCTCATCTGTGCCAACTCTTCACGGATCTCATCTGATGTTGGGTTGTTTGTAGCTTGTACTGCAAAGGTGTTTCTCCTAGTGTCCGACTTTATAGTGCTCAAAGTCTTGTTGTTGCGAGATATCTTCTCCAACTTCTCTGCGATCTCTTCATATGTGCACTCACCGTAGGAACCCCTGCAATAGTGTCGAGTACTGATTTATTGTTATCATCTTAACCCCGATACAAGTACTCCTTCAACGACTTATCATGAATGCGGTGGTTTGGGACGCCTCTCACAAATGCAGTAAATCTTTCCCAAGATCTACTCACCGACTCCCCAGGTAGTGCAACAAAGTTGTTCACTTTATCTTTGTGGTTGAGATTCTTGGACACTAGGTAATACCTTGCTAAGAACGCATCTCTCAACTCATCCCAAGTATAAATGAAGTTGTAGGAAAGCTCGGTAAACCATATGGCGGCATCTCATGTCATTGATAGAGGAAACACTTGCAACCCAATGACATTCATATCCAAGTCTCGCCTACCCACACAACTCTTACACACAGACCTCAGTTTGGCTATGTGAGCATGAGGGTACTCTAATGGCAGTCCTGAGCACAAACCCCTCGCGTTGAGCATCTGCATCAAACTACTCGTCACCACGAATATGTGCCCAAGTGGCAAACGGGGTAGGACAAGAGCTCCATCAGACTCAGTAATGTTAACATTGCCCCTATAGTAATCCTAAGGTCTTGGTGCTGGGGGATGCATAGTCGAGGCATTCTACAATTTATTTTCAACTTGAACTTGATTGTGTGCCTCAACCGGTAAAGGAGCTTGACAAATTGAACCATCACCTAGATTAGCAGGGTTTTGTTGATTTTGCATTCTTCACAATGTACGGTTATGTTCATGATCGAATGAAATGAGTGGTTCTCCTCGGCTTCATGTACTTGACATACACTAAAGCTAGACCTGAAAGAGACAAAAACAAAAACAAAAAGTAAAATCAGGAAATTGTTGAATACATATCAATAATGTATTTAAAGTTAATCTAAAAGCTAGATTCCCCGGCAGCGACGCCAAAATTTGATACGCTCAAATTACACCTCCCTAAAGAAGTATAAGCGGTTGTAATCAAGTAAAGACCCAACTAGTAGGTTAGGATCATTCATACGAATAAAATGGTTTTGACTTAACTTCAATATACAATTATATCTATTTAGCCAAGGTTTTTCCGAAAAGAGGTAATTAAGGGGGGGGGGGGTTGTGAAACAAGTTTCATAACCTTTTCTAAGTTAACAAGTGAACGAAAGTAAAAAGTGAGTTTTTATCAATTTGTGAGACTAACTAGGGTATATGTGTTCCCCATAGGTACATAACACCGTATCCCTAGCAATGACAATTCTTCCCTAGTGTTTTGCATGTAAAGTGATAAGTTATGTATCTTTAAATCCTTGGTCCGACATCTAGAGAATTTCAACCCATACCTTGGTCTGGCTACATTTGTATAAGATACTAACCCTTACCTTTACTTCATAATTGACATCATAATCGATGTATGGCTTAGTTATTACTTCGCACCAATCGACACTAGCCTATTAGATAGTATCCCACTAAATCTATGTTGATAATTATTTTCCAATTACTACCTCATTCGTCCGATAAATAGCAACAAGATGAATTCTAACGTTGTCCACCGTTAAAAAGACTTCTAAGCGAAAGAATTATCAATAATTGCAAGAACCTATTTGAGAATTGCTTATTTGCTAGGTTTACTTTTTTAATCACCTATGGTTCCCACAACCCTAGTTTTGGATTTAGTTACCCATGCAAGCAAGATCATAATTCATAATTTTGAAGAAAGAAATCATGAACTACTTTAACAATAAGAATAAACCCATAAAATCAACTTGAAATTGTAAGATAAATCTTCAAACCAAATCCGAAAATTGAATTATTGCCAAAGTTCGCAAAAAAAATCTCCAAACAAAACAAGAACAATAATAAAAATGTCTAACCCCAAAAATGAGGTTTTAAACCTTATTTATAGAAAACATTGTCCTAAATTAAAAGGAATTTAAATAAGGAAATTTTGTCCAAAAATGTGGCATTGATCGATGACCCCTACTGATAGACCGTCGATGGAACGACGGTCAGTCGACTGACTCCGTCAGTCCAGACCTCTGAATCAATCGACGGACCAATAGCACGGTCCGTCGATGCCCTCCGTTGCTCCATCTTTAGAATTCCTCCAACATCGTGTAATGAAACATTCTCTAATCATATCAACGCTCTAGCAGTTGATACCTTCCGTAGTTCCACACTTGGTCAAATTTCCTCGAGTTTCTCCATCAATCTGAATTGCAATCAACGGTCACCACTTACGGATCATCGATTGAACGACGGGTCGTCGATGGCCTTCGTAGGTTGTCTTTCTGTACTATTTTCCATCTTCCTTCTGCGTTTTTATTCTGGACATCTTTCCTGCAAAACAAACATAAAAGCATGTTAAAACTACTACAAAAAGTCTCTAGACACACACAACTCTTAAACAATAAGCATTGAAAGCACCGTGAAACAACGTTACATCATAAAAACCATGGATATACGGTTCGTAGTCTCATATATACTCAATTTATAGTTTATTACTAATAAAATAAGAAAAATCAATCCGTTCAATGATTTAGTAATTTTTTTTGCATAACAAATAATGTATAGAAATTATATTATGATTTTGATTTGAGATAAGTATTAATAATCAATAATGAAGAAATAAAAGTATCATAATTATTATTTGACAAATATCATTACACTGATATTAAAAGAAATATGATTTAAAGCAAAAAAGGTTCCAAAAAAAAATTAAAAAGCCCAAGCCTACCTTTTTACCGTCACGACTTACGTTTTTATACTCGAGGCTTACTCCTGAAAGTTTAGAACTTATGCCTTATTGATCTACGTATTTAATTTATGCCCCGAAGCGTTTTTGGTATGCTTCCCCCGAAGACTCAGCCTGCAACTCGCCCCAAAAACGTTTTTGAAAACACTGAGCTTGAGCAATTCTTTGTTTTATATATATATATATATATATATATATATATATATATTCTACCAGAAAAATTTAATTTTAATATATGAACAACATCACTTATGGTAAAATATATTTCATTTCCTTAGTTTCTACCTTTATTTTGTGGAATTGTAGTCTTCTCATTTTTTCCCGCATGCATATCATATAATTGGTGTCTAATAAAAGTATCTACTATCTTATAAAATTCGTATATTGATATAAAATATTAAACTTTTTTAATAATAAAAATAAATAGATGAATATAATTTAAAGTATTATTTATAGAATCTTTTATTTGATTTAAGATCATTTTATGAGCAATCACAATTTTCTTAACTATTTTATATAGTTAGCAAGGAGTATATCTTTTGTAACATTTCCTCAAATTAAATGTAACACAAAATAACAAAGAATTCATACTTAACTAATTTCACACTCAATATAAATATAAAAAAAAAAGTATATGGAACAATAAAAAACAAATTAAGAAGAAAGACGATAATATATGTTCATGCTGTATTCACTCTAGTGTTCCATTTGAATGAAACTCCTGCCACAAGCACTTTATATCTTATTCCTTTTTACTTACATATCGAATAAGAAAATATTATTTTCATGGTTATATTATCATATAATAAGTAAGCAATAATTTTATTTAAAAAAAATGCACAGAACATCAAAACTAATAATTCAATGGATTACGTTGATGCCCGTTGATTAAGAGAAGTTAGGAAGAAATCTCTTCGTTTGATGATAAAATAATAAAAAATAAAGGAAAAATATTTTACCCAAATCATGTGTCTTTTTCATAATTGTTTATTATTGTTGTGCCTCTCACAATTGCTTAACTCATGATAATCGTAAGAAAAAAATCTGACTTTGGATTGATGTCATAACCCGAGTCTACACCCTGGACGTGACCGTTACTCAAAGACCATTGATGGTCCCCAAGCGAAAGCTCATCTCGGCTGACTACAAGTAGAAGAATAACTTAAGCATGCAAAAGCTTAAAACCGAAATAAATTTTAATAAGCTAAAATTTACAAAGCGTTTAACTCAAATGAAAAACTTTGAATGAAAATAATGTATTAAAATCGCCATAAAATAGGCAACTTAAGTCTTTAAAACATTTAATAAAATAAATGAATAATATAGACTTCTTAACTAAATGGACTATCTATTAAGCCTCTAAGTGATAATGATGGAAGTCGGAACAAGACCCACGACCTCCTAACTAGACTGAAAAGTAAACGGAATCCTCCGAAAGTAAGGAGGCTCACCATAGCTAACTCGAATCTCGGATGTATCAACGAAGCTCCTGTTGATGATCCCGAATACCTGTGTCTACATCATGAGAAGATGCATGCCAAATAACTCAGTACGTGGAATGTACGATCATGAAAGGGGAACTCTAAAGCATAAGATAAGCTTGAACTTGATAAAAATAGAAACATATTTACCTCTTTACAAACTTACTCAACTCAAGAAATACTCAGGGATACTCAAACTACTCAAACTTACTCAACTCAAATACTAGATCTCAACTCAAGGATTAGATATTCAAGTCAAAGATATGATATTCGACTCTGGGTACTCAACTCTGGATACTCAATCAATATAAAACAAGAATACGCATGAAATATATATAAAAAATCAGTAAAACAACTTAGTTCGTTAAAGAAAATTCAATAACAAACTCAACTTTACTTAGATAATAAATTAATAAAGTTCTGTGGGAGATTCTCTAACCGACAACCACCACTACGAGCCTAAGTGGAGATACAACGTCTTGCCCATGCTGCCAGAACCTTCATATAATTTGCCGTCGCATAGAACTCCTTAACTTAGTGGATCCACTAGCTTAACTTAGGTGATCATCTAAAAAGTATGACACGTTAATACCAATGATGTCTACATGGTTTACATGGAGACCTGAGTTAATATGAACTCTCATCCCCACATCGGTGCTGAATACTACTCACAAAATATACTTTAGCTCGTGCTTTTAAAATAACTTCATTTATTTGGGTTGAGATAATTTGCTCAACACTTTAGCATTAAAAAGTCTCTTGGAATCAATGTTCTCTTTTCTTGTTCAAAACTCTTTTGGGAAATCTTACATTCCTCTTAACTTAAATGTGAAAACATTTATAAACTTTTAGGGAATACTAAGATCCCTTATAACTTTTGAGAAATGAACTCAACTCTCAGGGAATACTTAGTTCCCTTTGTTCGCAACAAATTTTCGTAAGCGCTGAAAATCGACTACAAGTAAAATAAATAAATCAAAAAAATATAATTTTTGTAATGAATCGTTGTAAGTACAATTCTTTTGTTCTCTTGATTCTCTCTCCTAAGTTTCTCCGTGATTCGGGGGCCTTCAATTGCGTATTTCCCGAATTATTGGATGACGTAGACCTCCTTGAGATGTTGTCAATCTCCCGGACGTCGAAAAGCACTTCGTCGTTGTAAGTCAATCTCCGGGAAGAACTCCGTTGATCACTCCTTCGAAGATCTATTAATGTTGATGTTGTAACTTTCTCCAATTTGCTGAATGCATGTTGAAGGGTTTTATTCATGCCTATAGAATGTCATGTTCATCCCCTATTTATAGTTGTAGTGGGTGGACAAGGTTGCATATGATTGGCCAAGGAATTTCATTTTAACACATGACACATTGTGATTCCTTCTTGCATTTGACTTGGACTACCACCTCATTTGGACACATGGCGTCACCTTGTTGGTCTTGGATGCCTAGTCACTGTGGAACATTACATGTATTTGGTCTTCAAGGTTAAATGAACCTTGGATTTGAATTTAATAAGATGGATTTATTTATTCCTAAAGCCCAAATTAATCATTCAACCCAAATAAACATGGATTTAATACAAATTTTGTATGAATTAAATCAAATAAAATTTGTGTGTCTATAGAAGCCCCCTACTTTAAGCCTTGTTGAAGTGTAGGTTTACCGACACTTGGTGACAAGACTTGAAGTATTCATGAATTTTTTTTTTTTGAGACTTTTCAACATGTGGGCTTGCCGAATTTGACGACGAGAATTGAAGTCTTCATGAATGTGGTTTCCTTTTTTTTAGACTTGTCAACGTGCAGGCTTGTAGAATTTGACGACGAAAGTTAAAGTCTTTATGACTGCATTGTTGAGACTTTAAGAGTATTTGTTTCTTTTCATTGCATTCTAAATAGGTCTCTACAAATGATTTGTTTGTAGAGATCTCAAATTTTTTCTTAAACATTCTTGCTTGACAACCACCTGGACCCTCTATATTGATTTCAAATAGATGGGTCTAGTGAGTAGTAACATTGTGTGATCTTCCTTGCAAGGCGTGAGAAAGAACAAGAAGATTGATTGGATTTTGAATCAGATAAAAGGAATATCAACTTTCCTCTGCATTATTTTGTAAGAATTATTGTTGACATCTCAAGACTTATTGCTTTCTTTTTGAGTGCTATCAACTTTTATTTATATGGTAGGAATTGATATGATTTGCTTCTTTCAATTTTACCAAAACTTTCTTTGATCAAAGAATCATTGGAAAAATAATTCTTCTAACCAAATCAATGTGGAACTCAAAATTTGGTGTGTTCTTTTCTCGATTTTGCGCAGTATCGCCAAAATGTCCTTTTCATGGTGTAAAAGAATTCAAACGACAAACAGTTTGATTCTGGAAAAATTAGGCCTATAGTACTACGACATATCCAAAAAACAAAATCAAAAACCTTTCGTATTGACGGGAATTGATTTTTGAAATTGGTCATCAAATCTGGAAGTTTCGCTCATAGTTATGCGCAATCTCGCCAAAACGTCCTTTTCTCAATTTAGGAGCATTCAAACGATAAGACAATTGATCCTAGAGAAACTAGACGTTTGGTCATACGATATATCCAAAAATCAACGTTAAACTCTTTCTGGATCGACGGGAATCAAATTTTCAAGTTGGTCATCAAATCTGGAAGATCCCCTCACAGTTATGTACATTCTCGTCAAAACGTTTTTTTTCTCTGTGTAGGAGCATTCATACGACAAGAGAATTGATTCTGAAGAAACTAGAACTATATTACTACGACATATCCAAAATTCAACACCAAAAACCTTTCGTATTGACGGAAATTGATTTTTGAAATTGGTCATCAAATCTGGAAGTTTCCCTCATAGTTATGCGCAATCTCTCCAAAACATCCCTTTCTCGATGTAGAAGTATTCAAAAGACAAGCACTTGATTCTGGAGAAACTAGACTTTTGGTTATACGACATATCCAAAACATATTGTTAAAATCCTTCAATATCGACGGGAATCACATTTTCTCGGTGTAGGATCATTCAAACAACAAGAGTCTTGATTTTGGAGAAACTAAACTTTTATTACTACAATATATCCAAAAATCATTGTCAACAACCTTTTATATTGACAGGTATTGATTTTTTAAAGTCGGTCCCCAAATCTTGAAATTCTCCTCATAATTATGATCAATCTGAAGCAATATCCACAATGAAGCATTGTGTTTTTCGGCACTACGACATACTGTATTTTTGAACGTTCATATTATTGAGGGCAACCAAGCAGTCAATCATGTAGAATCGAAAAGCTTTGGTAGTTACTACCAAGTTCTTCATCTTTTTTTTTCTTCTTTTTTTTAAGGCTTACAAAGAAGCATCACCAATATCGATACCTTATCAAGAAGATGTAAATAACACTCGTAATTGCAAAGAAATAGGGTATGTACATATACTTCTGATCGTAGTTTTTGGATATTCCAATTTAGTGCGACATCTACCATCTCATATGAGGATTTGACAAGCAATCATTTAGTGCTTCAGCCTAAACATTCACCGCAGAGTTGGTTGAGACAATCGACTTCTTTAGCTTTCATTGGAGACTTGGCGAGAGACTACTTGGAGAATTCACCTTTCTTGCAGCATGGTGGAATCAACTTGTCACTTTGAAATCAACTCACAATTTTATCTTGCTCGACTCTTCAGCTCTGCGCGTCTATAGTTTAAAAATTCATAACTCAAAGTAGAGTATTGAATTCACAATTTTCTTTTTCCGGTGGAAATACAAATCAAAGAACTTCATAATGTATAAAATTCACGAACAAAGACTTTGTCGATTGGTACAGATATTACTTCAAAGTCAACTCACGATTCTGCCTCGCTCAACTCATCAGCTTTGAGCAACTTTGGGAGAAAATCAATACTCAGCGTAGCAACCTCGAAATGATGTGATTGTTGTTTAATTGGAAGAATAACTCATAGACATACAACATACAAAAAGATCACGGCCAAAACATTTATGATTTTTCACAAATATGTCTTTGAAGTCTACTTAGTTTAATTTCAAAATCTGATGGCCTATTTGGCAGCTTTGAGCTGTTGTGGTAGAAACTTCATAACTTGGCGTAGAAATCTCTGAATCATGAGCTGATTTTTACGTTACGAAGTCATATAATAGTTGAAGATGATAAGTTTCTTTCCTTTTTTTTGGGCGGTAAACATTTTATACTGTTACGGGCCAGGAGTAACATGCAGTTTATGCTCATACCTTAAGGAGCGTTATAACTTGTAGTTTACACTCGTACGTTGATGAGAATTTCAAGGAAGAATTCCATCAATGTAACTGACCTTCTAACCTTTGATGAAGCATTAATGTAATTCTGTTTGGAGTTTGATTTTATTCTTTCACATTGCCGAAATTGATTCGTAATATATTTGTGTCAACTTTTGAAAGTCGGAGTTTAGAAGTCCCTTGATACTTCTGCATTTTGCGAGCGACCAAAGTCCAAGTGTCATCGCTCTCTTCATTGAAGAAGGCATCTACCTTGGATGTGTTTGTTGTTTTCTTCAAGACGGAAACTTCAACTGGTTCAAAGCTCCTAAGCTGTAGTATGATGACATCTTCTTCAACTTTTAGCGAAGACACATGACGTAGAACTTCTGAAATTGAATCATTATCTAGTTTTACACTAGAATGATTCGACTCAGTTGTCTCACCATCTTCAATGATGATCTTTCCCTCTCGTACCAATGTCATGATATTTTATTCAGAGTGAAGTATTTTTTGGGGTGATGACCATAATGCGGTGAAATTTACAATACATAGGATCATCAACTTTATTGGATTCTTTGGGTCACTTTTACTCTGGGAGTGCAATGACTTTCTTGGTCAGCAGCTCGTCAAGAATCGCAGGAACGTCAGAGTCCGAAAAAGGATACTCTTTTGATTGTAACTCCTTCAAGGTAGATTGATTTTTCACTTCCCGCATTTGCTGATGTGTTACAATCTCTTTGAACTTTTGTCTCTCGGAGGCTTTCATAGAAGTTGTGGTTACCGTAATGGACACATTAGTTGTGTACTCTAATGACTCTTTGAATTGTATATCTTCTTTTGTTTGGATCAAAGACATGCGGTGTCTTTCTATGGCTTGCAATGATCAACTCCATGTCATGAGCGCATGTAGATAATTCTTCAAAAGTTCGAGGCTTATTCCCTTGAAGGATATATACAAGGCACCAATGCATTCCTTGTATACAAATTTCGACTGCAGAGATTTCAGAAAGTATCCTTGCAATCTAAGCTCAACATTTGTCAGCGATTGTTGGTCCTCAACGAGTTCATCCTTACCTTGTTTTGTGTTTTTTGGTTCCATCATGCCCATTGTACGGCGGGTACTGTAAGACGATTGAGAAATTAATTTTCTAATTGTTCCCAACTATCAATTGATTCATGATCAAATTCCATATACCAATCAAAGGCGTTTTCTTTTAAAGAAAAGACAAAATGCTTGACAAGAACATCATGTGTACCAGAACTGCTACAAGTCTCGACAAAATGGGAAATAAGTTGCCTTGGATTTCCCCTTATATCGAATTGCTGCAATTTTGGTGGTTGATATCCAATTGGCATTAGTAGACCCTCGATTCTCTTAGAATACATCTTTGAATATCCTAAGAAACTTTGTGATGGACCACCATATTGAGCTTTAATTGTTTTTGTGATCATATCTTGTAGTTGTTGAACTGTTAGAGTGGCAATTGAAGCAGACTGTTTTGCGCTTAAGAGTCAACTGACTTGGTGAGAGAATAAATATAAAGTTCTTGTAGAGTTATGGGCATGCACTACTTATCTCAAGGACTTCATACGTAATATGTAATAGTCCCATGGTTAGGAAAATAATTTCAATAGGAATAAGGAATTCAATACTCAAGACTTAGAACTTGGAGATACTACTCCGCTCAATGATACTCAATTTATAGAATTCATGCGAAAGTTATGGGCATGACAACTCGACTCGAAGGTCGAAGTAACTAGATGGAACTCATGTATATGACTCTTAAATTTTCTTATTTACTTTCTATGATCTTAGTTCAAATAAATGATGGATCTCAAAGAATTCACAATTGAATTTAAAGGCTTTCTTGAACTCTACTCTAAACTCTCTCTTGAATGTGAATTATGAATTCAAGAGTTATGGTTCATGATATAAAGGATATAGTTGGTATTGTAGACTCATGAATACATTATCCTCAATCTAATGCTCACTTACTTTAGTCTTGAAACAAGTTACTATAGGTTGTACAGGACTCCTCAAAAGGACCCGAAGGCACTCTTTCAAAAGGTTCGAAAGACCTCTCAAAACTTAATTATAACTTTACCTGAATTTGAATTATTATTTCAAGGTTATGATTATTGTTATGAATGATTTCTAAGTTTTTAAAAGTATTTTAAAATGTTTTGAATAAAAAGGAGTGGAGTTACACTTTAAATGAGCTTAAACGGGACAACCGACGGAAAAAGAGTGGGGGCAGGCGACCCTGGCGTGTTCCGGGCACGGGACGCCAGTCCCTAACATCAGAGGCTGCATTTTGGCGCATTGCTGGCCCGCCGCCCCAGCCGCTTGGGTGCATTTGGGGCGTGCTGCTCCAGCATCTTCCCAGGCACACTTTCTGCGAATTTCGCCTTTCATTTTCAGACCATAAATCGCTTTTAATCGATTTCTTTTCTTAAGTTTTCCTTAGATTCAATTAACAAACCTCAGTAAGCACTAATACACTCAAACAAACACTCCAAACAATCAATTTCATATTAATAAATCATCAAAACTCTAACAAGACAAGATCTACAATGAACCTCAAGAACAACTATCAAGATCTTAAATCCTTCAAATTTTTTAGAATGAAATTACGCTAAAAATAACATGTTTGGCCTGTGGGTGAACTAAACCAACACTATGGTAGCTTACAGACCTCTTAGGTATTAAACCCATGGCAAAAAACCACAACTAAACTGAAGAACCTCGACGAACTTCTTCATCCTTTACTCTTTTCTCCTTTTTTTCTCTTCTTTCTCTTCTTGTGTCTTATTAAAATCTCAACTAACACCCTAGGCGTATATTAGTATTATAAAATGAACCTAAAAGTAGTAGACGAATTAAATCTAACTGGGTAAGGAAAGGACCAAAATACCCCTCATTATTTTCGGCTAAGTTTCCTTAACAGGACAACCTAACTTCAAAATGTCATATCTCACTCATCCAAACTCAAAAATTATCAAACGTGGCGGGGTTGGAAAGATAATTCAAAGATCCTTACTGTGGTATATTGAGATCCTTCCTATGATATCTTGTATAACACCTAAATCATCATGTACTAGGATTTATATTCATTTGAAGTTGACCCAAAACTCATACTTAACTTAACTTTCCAAATTTCAGATTTTGTTATTTCCAATTTAGTTCTTTTTGGAACTCTTGGTGTTAAATCTAGTGAACTAACCTTAATACTTAAGAAATATTAATTCCTTAGTAATATCTTACTCACTACGATGAACGGTTGGAGTCTTAGTTCGAAAAATTTCTGGGGTGTTACAATATCTCCCCCTTGGGATCATTCCTCCTCGAATGACGACTGAACTGGCTATAGAATGGTTTTCTCTTACTAAGGTTTGCGTCTAATGGTATGCTCTTGCTATATTCAAGATTAACTCAAATTTTTATGTTCCGATTCTACACCTCTCTATAGGGAATATCATCTCAAACTATTACTCTTTACCACCACCTTCAAGATTAGTAATCTAACAACTCCATAAACTCCTACTAACCAACTCTTTCGAATCGAACTAAGGGCTCTCATTTAACTATTTGTCATAGTAAAACCTAATCCTCTTATTACTCCTTATTAATAACCTTAGATAGAATTATCACACCATCATAACACAATAAGATCATCAACCTCCTCTTTCTAACATCACTTCAGTACTAAACCTCTGAAAGGATATCTCCCCTGCTCGTTGGAACTCCTTACTATCTTACTCTCAAAAAAATAACTTGATTTCTCAGCTTGTCATCTCCCCTTAGGTCTAAAGCTTACACTTCAAAGCCATGGACCTATTCCATCATCTCTAAACTAGTCTACATCCTCCTTTACTCTAACACTCGGGAGAAGCTTTTCTCATGACTACCAAACTCTCCTTAAGCTGGTACCACGATCTATTTCTTAGGTGCTTCTCTTAACCTCTTCCCATTACATACCCTCCTGGCACACTTTTTAATACTCTTGTTACTCTTGTGACTTAGCGACACTTCACTGCCCTTATCTAAAGGGTAAGGTCTCACACTTGTGCCTCTAAATGCAACAACCATCTCAATTTCACACATATTCTATCTCAAGTCTACCATATCAAATCTCAAGACTAATATCATCACCCTCATGTTGTCATTCTTTTAATCATGACACTCATCTTAAATTCAAGCTTAATGTTTATTACTAAACCCGAATATCAATATGATTGCTCGCTTACTGTACTATACTTCAGTACTAATATGGCAATTTAGGAAAAAAATTTCACTTGGAACTCATTTAGTCAACCATTACCTCTAAGTCGGCATACTAGAATTACCATCACATTCCACTTCACAACTTAAGTACTACTTACTCATTTATTGTGCATTATCTCTCAAATTACTCTATCATCCTTTGAACAACATGAGGTTCACCTTTTCAAAATTCATAAGCCTAGATTAATCTATCACATTATGAATACTCTGGCTCTTCTATATATATTCACCACTTACACTTGGTCGTTACTACCACAATGACACATCATCATAACCCTTTTCTAGTTAAGGTATATTCTAATTCATATTAACTTGCAACACTTACTCTACCTCCTATCCTGAACTCTTTACAACTCTTCACTTTTTAGTGTACCACAAGGAAAGCCGTTCATTAATAACATATTAGGTTCGTGACTGTAAACACATATCTTGTCGAAACACCATCTGCCTTACTTAGATCACTAAGCCTCTGCGTACTTTCCTCTAACTCAGGCTCTTTCACTAGTACTGCTCATCATCTCGTAACTCATGCTACTCTAAACATACTTCTTAAAAAGGGCCTCAGCTAAAACAAGGCTTAAGGAAAAAGAGTACAGCTCAGTTTTATCTCGAACGCGTGATTCAAATGAATATGGGTGCATTCTTCCAAAACATAACACTTAACTTACTCTAGGACTTATCTTAATCTCCTCTAGAGTCCCATGACTTTTTCAAGACTCTTGTTAAGAACAACTCATCCATAAGGATCTTTGAACTTTACTTTTCAACCACTTCTAGTATGATGGGTAGTCGAATGAATATTGTAAAAGCACGAGTATGAATAAATCTCTATGACATAGCTCTATTGCAAGATTAAGAGTATGAAAGACGGGAAACTTTCTTAAATGCCTATAATACCTCATTTATAGAAGTGGGGCCCTCACAACTATAAATAATATCCTATTGAAACGGCTTCATAAAACCCTTGGACACTTAAACTTTGTGCTTTTATAACAAGTTTTTCACGACCAGGGTCTACACCCTAGACGTGGTCGGCACTCAAACACCATCGTTGCTCCCCAAGAGATCCCTCATCACGGCTGACTACAAGAGGAAGACTAACTTAAGCATACAAAAGCTTAAAACTAAAATAAAATTAAATAAACTAAACTTTACAAAGATTTTAACTCAAATGAAAAACTTTGAATGAAAATAATGTATTAAACTCGCCTTAAAATAGACAACTAAGGCTTTAAAACAATTAATAAAATAAATGAATAATACAGAATTCTAACTAAACTGACTATCTATGAAGCCTCTAACTTATAATGATGTCAATAAAGACCCATGACCTCCTAACTAAAATGAAAATTAAATGGAATCCTCTAAAAGTAAGGAGGATAACCAAAGCTAACTTGAATCTCGGATGTATCAACGAAGATCCTGTTAATGATTTTGAATAAGGTATTTGCATCATGAGAAGATGCAGGCCAAATGGCTCGGTACGTGGAATGTATGAGCATGTAAGGGAAATTCTAAAACATAACATAAGCTTGAACTTGATAAAAATGGAAAGATACTTACCTCTTTTCAAACTTACTCAACTAAAGAAATACCTAGGGATACTCAAACTACTCAAACTTACTCAACTCAGATATTAGATACTCAACTCAAAGATTATATACTTAAGTCAAAAATATGATATTCGACTCTGGATACTCAACATTGGATACTCAACGCAATATAAAGCAAGAATACGCATGTAATATATAAAAAATAGTAAAACAACTTAGTTCGTTGAAGAAAATGCAATAACCAACTCAATTTTACTTATATAATAAAGAAATATAGTTTCTGTGCGAGATTCTCTAACCGACAACCACCACTATAAGCCTAAGTGGTGATACAACGTCTTGCCGACGCTACCAGAACTGTCCTATACATTGTTGTTGCATAGAACTCCTTAATTTAGTGGATCCACTATCTCAACTTATTTGATCATCTAAAGTATGACCCGTTAATACCCATGATGGCTACATGATTTACATGGAGATTTGAGTTAATATGAACTCTCATCCCCACATTGGTTCTCAATACTACTCCCCATATAAACTTTAGCTCATTCTTTTAAAATAACTTCCTTTCTTTGGGTTGAGATAATTTGCTCAAAACCTTATCTTTGAAATATTTCTTGGAATCAATGATCCCTTTTCTTGTTCAAAACTCTTTTGGGAGGTCTTACTTTCCTGTTAACTTAAATGTGAAAACATTTATAAAACTTTAGGGAATACTTATTTCTCTTATAACCTTTTAGAAATGAACTAAACTTTTGAGGGATACGTAGTTCCTTATATTACTTTGAAGGAATATATTCAACTCTTTAGTCTTTACTTGAATTGAACCTTGAGCCTTAAAACTAAGTTAAAACTTTTAATAAAGACTCTTCAAACTTTAAGAACTTTGTTTTGACTTACTTCTTAACTTCTAACTTAACTCCTAACTTTCCTTGGATTGAACTATGGATTCAAGGTTCATGATCTCGTGTTTATGGATGATTTCATTAATTTCAACTTGGAGTGTTCACGCGGAATTATGAGCATGAACTACTCAACTCGAGAACTCGTAGGTACTTCTCATCTCAAGATTGTTCGACTTATAGGGTTCATGCAGAATTATGGGCATGCACTACTCATCTGAAGGACTTCATGGGTAATATATAATAGTACCATTATTAGGAATTTAATCTCAGTAGTAATAAAGAACTCAATACTCAAGACTTAAAACTTGAATATGCTACTCCGCTCAATGATACTCAATTTATGGAATTCATACGAAAGTTATGTGCATGAACAACTCGACTCGAATGTCTAAGTAACTAGATGGAACTCATGTATATGACTCTTCCCATTTTATTATTTACTTCCTAATAACTTAGTTCAAACCAATGATGGATCTCAAAGAATTCACAACTGAACTTAAAAGCTTTCTTGAAGTCTACTCTTAACTGTCTCTTAAATATGAATGATGAATTCAAGAGTTATGGTTCATCATAAGAAGGATCTAGGTGATATTTTAGACTCATGAATACGTTATCCTCACTCTCTTGTTCAAAAGACAATAATTTATTTTTATGAACATTTTCCTTCAATTCAAGCAAAATTTGGTCTTGGTCTTGGTCTTGCTCATCACCACTACTCCTTTTTTTTTGTGGAATTTATTAGTCAGAATCCCCAGCATGCAAGTCTATGCACATCTTTTGCTAACTCTCTGTTTTCTTCCTCAATATGGGTGGTACTTCTAATAGACAACATGTGCGGTACTTCCTATTAGCAACATGCTTAAAGCATCAGCAACAACGCTAGCCTTACCTAGGTGGTAAAGAATACTCATATAATCCTTGAGTAATTCGACTACCTCTTTTGTCTTAAATTAAGCTCTTTCTGAGTTAACACATATTGAAGACTCTTGTGATCGTGAACACATCCACATGAAACCATAAAGATAATGGATCCATATATTTAAAGAAAATACTACAACATCCAACTTAAAGTCATGGGTTTGGTAGTTATTCTCATGAAATTCAAACTTTCTAGAGGCATAAGCTAGAACCTTGTAATTCTACATCAATACACAACTCAAACCAATTCTAGATGCATCACAATACACCTCAACACCTTGCTTACCTCCTGGTAAGGTGAACACTGGGGCAGTAGTAAACCTTTCTTCAATTCCTGAAAGCTTTTCTCACAAGCCACAGACCATTGAAATTTCATTGCTTCTCAGTTAACTTGATCAAAGGGGGATGAAATAGATGAGAACCACTACGCGAACCTATTATATAGCTAGCCAAGCCCAAGAAACTCCAAATATCAATTGGAGATGTGGGTCTAGGAGAATAGTGTATTCCCTTATCAATTGGAGATGTGGGTCTAGGACAATTGTGCATTGCCTCAATTTTTAAATATCAACTTTTATTCCTTCTCCAGACACAATGAGACCTAAGAATCCCCCAAACTCAAGTACAAACTCATATCTAGAAAACATAGCATATAACTCCTTATTTTTAAGTCTGGAGAGATATTCTGAGATGACTAGCATGATATTCTTCATTACTTGAATAGATTAGTATGTCATCAATGAAAACAATAACAAAAATATCCAAATAAGGTTTCAATACTCTATTCATAAGGTCCATGAATGATACAGGCACATTAGTCAAACAAACGGACATGACCAAAAACTAAAAATGACCCTAACGGGTCTTGAATGTTGTATTTGGAATATCACATTCCCTTACCCTCAACTAATGGTAACATGATCTAATGGTCTATTTTTCGAAAACAAGAAGCAACCTGAAGTTGATCGAAAAATCAACAATTCTCGAAAGAGGATACATATTCTTGAGGGTAAACCTTGTTCAACTGACGGTAATGTATACAGATGTTAATGGAACCATCTTTCTTTCTCATAAATAATACCTGAGCGCCCCAAGGTAAGACACTTGGTCAAATAAAGCCCTTATGTAGGAGATCTTTCAACTGCTCTATAAGCTCTTTCAACTCTTTTGGTGCCATTCTATATGGAGGAATAGATATCAAACGACTATCTGGAAGAATGTCTATACTGAAGTCTATCTCTCTCAGGAAGGACTCCGAGAAGATCATCTAGAAAGACTTGGGGATACTCTTTTGCTACTTGAACAGATTGATAAGAGGTATCTCAACACTAGAGTCATTAATAGGACAAAGTCATAGACACAACTGTTAGAAACTAAATTCCTTACCTTAAGGTATGAAACAACCCTTACGCCCTGTTGAACTATTTTTGCACTCTATGATTGGCTCATTTGGAAACTTAAACTTGACAACTCGAGTTCTACAATCAATTGAGGCATAAGGAATGAATCCAGTCCATACCAAGAATGACATAAAAATATACCATGTTTAACTAGACTAAATAATCCATGGTACTCTTATGATTGGCGAAAATGGGACAATCACGATAGACTCTCTCTACTATAATATAATTACCAACATATGTGGAAACACTCAAGGGTTCACTAAGTTGATTAGGAATAACATCAAAATTCATAGCAACATATGGAGTTTACAAAATATAAACTCGCCCCTGGTTCTAGCAATGCATAAACATTAGATTTAAAGACTTGGATCATACCGGTGACAACATCTAGTGAATCATCATTCTCTTGGAGAATGGTGATAGCATATAAGAAGTTTGAACCTTCGCCAATATCTAAAATAGTTCCTCTAGCTGCAGCTCTGTCTGGTTGAGCAATTGAAGAAGACAAGGCTCTAAAGCCCCCATTACCACTACCATGCTTGTTCTTTGGACGTTCTCCCATTAAATGACCATTCTGACAACATTTGAAGCAACTAGTGGAGCCCTCACGACATGTACCTGAGTGGTCCTACCATACTTAGCATAGGCATGAGGCTTACGTCCCCCTTGCGCCAAACTACGTTGAGAATAGGTAAGCTTAGTTCTGAAATTCTTACTATTGTACTCATTCTAATTCTTCAGTGTAGGTGAACAAGCAGATAATGACGAAGGTTGGAAGGATGGACGGTTAACATTACTCTTGAGTTAGCTGGACTTATTCCCTGTATTAGATCTCTTGTTATTAAATTATTCTCTATCACTCAGCTTCTCCTCCTCAACATGTTGCACATATACCATTAACCTTGATATATCCATGTCCCCAATTAGCATCGCTGCCCTGCCCTTTTTTTCAAGATAGACGGGACAACCCAGCAACAAACAGACTCATCATACTCATCATATCCACAACCATCTCCGGAGCATAACGAGAAAATTAGGTGAACTTCAACTCAAATCATAAACACTTATGGAATCCTGCTTAAGTGTGAGGAACTCTCGTACCAGAACCTCTTTCCAATCTCAGGGAAATAAACACCCTAAGAACTCCTAGAAATAATCCTAACTCGTAGGCGGTGCATCCTCAACTCGATTCTTCTTCCACTGATCAAACCAAATCCTAGAAAGACCCTTCATTTTGTATGCAGCTAGTTCCACCCTCTAAGTATCAACAACATTTCGAACATCAAATACCTTTTGCAGCTTCTTAATAAAGTTCTCTAGATCCTTAGTAGTGCTTGAACCAGTGAAACAAGGAGAATTCATCCTCAAAAACTCACGAATTCTCGAATTATTAGTCACTTCTTGTCGACCTCCTCTTTGCTGCCCAATCTGGTTAGTCAGAACTTGACTCAGCATCCTCATTGCTTCTCCGAACTCAACATTAGTAACTTCTCCTTGGGATTTCACTTCAGGTGCATTATGTACCCTTTGTTTCTTCTCAACATTACGCCTAGCAGGACGAAATCTAACAACTCTTCCTGGAGGCATGATTGTTTGATAAACACGTCCAAGCACAAATTGGAAGAAACCTTATTCAATATCAAACTCTAAAGCATGAAATGAGTATTAAAGAAGTGAGTATTTGGTAAGTGTTGCAGCCTCCTAACTATAGATGTGGCGCGCTTCACACCGATAATAAGGACTCTACAGACACGCCGTTATAGAATCCATAGGACTCTTGAACTATGTTCTTTGATACCAAGTTTGTCATGCCCCAAGCGTACACCCCGATCGGAACTAACACTCGAGAACCATTCTTGGCCCAAAGTTAACCCTTGTCCTGACATACTTACTCAGCGGAAGACTATACTCATAAAATATAAATTTATATACTAAACTCCCCATTAAGGAAAAATCAAGTTTCAGCATAAGATAATGACAATGAAAAGAATAAATAACTAACATCTAACTATTTATGAAACCTCTAAAACAACTAAGATGGATGCCGGGACAAGACCACGATAATCCTAACAAATGAAATACTAAAAATACAAATGATAACAAGGGAGCCCTCCGGAAATCAAAGAGCTCACCAACTAACTCTTAATGCTCAACTAGATCAAGGATGTGCTAGATGCTGATCATGGTTACCTGTTTGTGATCATAATAAGATGCAGGCTAAATTTCGTCAGTTCATTGATTGTACGAGTATAATAGGAGAATTTAAAACAAGACATAATCTTTAAAGAGGAACTTACCTGGAGGAACTCAACCCAACATAATTGAACTCATTTCAATATAAAGCTGCTTAAAACAAGTGCAATATAAAGAAAAGATTTTTACTCTGTGTGTATTAAAAGATACATGTAACTCTGAAATGTATGTAAAAATATAATAAACTATGTATACAAGAATATAATTACTTCTCTAGGAGTTTCTCTAACCGACAATCATGACGTAAGAGCTATTATGATGATATAGCATTTTCCCTCATGCTTCTAGGGCAATCATATACCTTTCTGAGGGTATAGAACTTGAACTACAAAGTGGATTCACTAGTTTATGCTAAAAAACACTAAAGGAATCATCTAAAGAGTATGACCTTTTTCCACCCATGGTGGCTAGATAGTTTATGGGGGTTCTATGTTGTGTGAACTCTCTGCTATATTGGTGTTCAATGCTACTCCCAAAATATGATACTAGGTTTGTTTGCTTAAAAACATACTTCTTTATGTGATTTGAGATAATACCTCAAAACTTAGTTCAAAAGCTATCTTGGAAATCAAAATTTCCTCTATCGCTTCATTTTGAAAGCGACTACTCATTTCTAAAAACTAGATTATAATCTCTTTGGAAATCAAGGTTTCCTTTCTTATTTAAACGTGAAAATATTTTAAACCATTTGGGAATACATAGTCCCTATATACTCTTGAAGAAATGAACTTCAACCTTACTCTTTACTCAACTTGAACTTTAAGTCTTAAAAAAATGTTAAAGACATTTGCAAAAGACTTCTTGAAAAGGCTCAAAAAACATCCTAGACCTGGATCTTAACTTTCCTTGAATTTGAATTTATGGATTCAAGGTGATGATTCATGTGTCTAGATGATTTCTAGGTGTTTAGAAGTCATTTAGAGTAGTTAGAATCAATGGGAAGTGTTAAAAAACTTTAGAATGACTTAAATAGACAGATTGACAAAACACTAATGAAAAACAACTATTCAGGCGCATCCGTGGAGCGCCGCGCCAGCCCCAACTTACTTGGGCTCCTTTTTGGCGCGCCGCCCCAGCCTCTCTGGTGCAGATGGGGCACGCCGCGCCTGACCCTTCCTTGGTGTGCCTGATAAATTTTTCAACTCGTTTTGTGATCCTAAATTGATTTTCTGATTCCTTCTCTCAAAATCACTTTCGAATAAGATAATCAAGGCATATAAACGACATCTAACTCAAACAACTCAAGAAAACAATATTTTACTATCAAGAAACACCTCAATTCCAACTCATATTCAAGAATGAAATACATTCAAGAACATCAATTTTCCTATCTTTTTACGACGAAAATATGTTGAATTAAACATGCTTGGAACATAGGTGAACATACCAAACGCTATGTGATCTCAAATACCTTTAAGGATTGAATTCTTGGCAAAATCCACAATCAAACAAGAACGTTCTTGATGAATCTTTCCTTTTCACTTTCTTTCTCTTTTCTCCTAGCCCTTGCATAGATTTCCAATTTTTCTAAACTGACTAAATTCAGTTTTGGATCCTTAATTAATTCACTATAACAAATTAAATTAATTGGGTAAGGAAAATATCAAACTACCCGTTAAAAATTCGGATTGGACTTTCTTTATTTTATTAGCCCAACTTCTAATGGGCATATCTCGCTCATACGAATTAGGAATCGCGCAAACTCAACGGCGTTGGAAATATTATTTCTATATAGTTCCTACAATATCTGGAAAAACACCTGACTCAACCTTAGTTAGGAGTTATGGTCATTTTAATTTAACCAAAAATCCAACATAATACCTTTAACAAATTTCAAGATTTTTATATTCATTCTAAAAATGACTATTTCCATCTTTTAAGAAGAACTTTTTCCTAGTTACGGGGTGTTACAATTTGGAATAATGTTAGAATTAAGTGTCATTCATCATTTATAGAAAAAAATATTTAATGTGATACTTAACCAATAAAAAATTTGTCAGTCTTTATCCTCTACTTGACATATGCTGACTAACTTTCAATAGTAATAATAAGAAAGTTTATATCAACTATTCATAGAAACTTATACTATATCATTCATTTTATAATTTTTGACATAATTTTTTAATTTAATAATATTCACATTATTATTAATTTGATGCATGGTTTAATATTCACGTGCATCAAAAATAGTTATTTTTAATGTTACACAAAAAGCTAAAGTAATTGTGAACACAAACACTCAAAAGGATCTAGTATCCCAGACTAGCCCACCCAAAAAATGAAAAGGCTAAAAGATAAATAGCGGGGGTGTGTGTGTGTCAAAATGTGATATACTCAAAAGGGAAGTGAAAAGGATTCTAGAAGAATTCGCCTTCTTCAGCGGTCGTCTCTGTCATCGGTGAATTTGCCATAGGTAAGAGCCGGCATTTTATTTTCTTTACTTTGATTTCTATTTTTGTAACTTTGTTATTTCATCTGTTTCACCCTTACTATTAATAACTAGTTTCACGGCACGTGCGTTGCACGTGTGTATAGTATGTATAGTATAAGATGTTGTAAAAGATACTATACACATCATTTTCGTATAGTATACGATGTTGAAATGTTTTTAAACGATTAATACATATTGTCATAGAGTTGCTTGTATTTTGAGATCAAAATGATCAATATCATTTTTACATTTCTAAATAAATTTAAATTTTAAATATGTGGAGAAAGTGACATTTTTTTATATTTAGACGCAATATATCTTTTACTAAATATTCTTACTCAATTAATATTTGAGTAAGGCTTTCATAGAAATATAAATTTACAAACAGAAAGTGTAGTTTGTTGTTATAAGGAATGGTGGTTAAATAGAAGTTTGAGCGTATGCAAAATATGTAGCTTGAGTAGTGATTTAAATGGAAGGGGCGTGAGGCGAGATATTTTATACAGTATGGAGCGAGGCGTAAGCCCCGAGACACGGGGCATAAGTCCCATGTATTTACGGTTCGTAGTCTCATGTATATTCATTTCATAGTTTTATTACTAATAAAGTAAGAAAAACAAACCTTTCAATGATTTTATAAATAACCTATAATATATAGAATTATATTATGATTTTTATTTGAGATAATTATTAATAATCAGTGACGAAGAAAAAAAAGTATCATAATTACTATTTGAGAAATATCATTACACCATTAGTAAAAGAATATGATTTAAAGCAATAAAGGTTCTAAAAATAAATTTTAGACGCTCGGGCCTACCTTTTTACGCCAAGGACTTACGCTTGTATACTCGAGGCTTACGCCACAAATTTTAGAACTTACGCCTTCTGCATCTACGTATTTAATTTGCACCCTGGAGCATTTTTGGTACGCCCAGCCCGAGACTCGGCCTTGAATTCGCCCAAAAGCGTTTTTGAAAACACTAAGCTAATATATGTACAACATCAATTATGGTAAAAAATATTTCATTTCTTTAGTTTCTACCTTAACTTTCTGGAATTGTAGTCTTCTCTTCTTTTTTTTTACTGACTCATGGATATCATATAATTGATGTCTAATAAAAGTATCTAGTATATTAAAAAAATTGTATCGTGATATAAAATATTAAACTTTTTTAATTATAAAAATTAATAGCTGAATAAAATTTCAAGTATTATTTATAGAATCGTTAATTTGATTTAAGATTTTTTATTATGAGAAAGCACAATTTCTTTTCTATTTTTATATAGTTAGCAATGAGTGCATCTTTTGTAACATTTCCTCAAATTATAATGAACACAACATACTATGTTTTTTTTGCTTAAAAACATACTTCTTTCTATGATTTGAGATAATTGCTCAAAACTTAGCTCAAAGGCTATCTTGGAAATCAAAGTTTCCTATCTTGCGTTATTTAGAGAGTGTTTACTCTTTTTTGAAAACTAGCTCAAATGCTCTTTGGAAATCAAGGTTTCCTTTCTTGTTTAAATTTAAAAACATTTAAAACCCTATGGGGATACATGGTCTCATATACTGTTGAAGAAATGAACTTCAATCCTTACCCTATACTCTTTACTCAACTTGAACTTTAAGTCATAAACATAGTTAAAAGCATTTGCAGAAGAATTCTTGAAAAGTCTCTAAGAACTTCCTATACTTGGCTCCTAACTTTCCTTGAATTTGAATTTATGGATTCAAGGTGGTGATTCATATTTCTGGATGATTTCTCTTTGTATAGAAGTAATCTAGAGTAGTTCGAATCAATGGAAAGTGTTAAAATACTTTAGAAGGAATTAAATTGACTGATTGATAAAAAAAACCAGCCCAACTTACTGGTATTCCTTTCTAGTGCACTGCAGGCGCGCCGCCCCAACCTCTCAAGCGCAGATGGGGGGCGTCGTGCCTGACCCTCCCCAGGTGTGTCTGACAAATTGTTCAACTTGTTTTCTGATCCTAAATCGATAAATTATGATTCCTTTTCTCAAATTCACTTTAGAATCAGATACCCAAGGAATATACCCGACATCTAACTCAAACAACTCAAGGAAACAACATTTTAATGTCAAGAAACTTCTTAATCCCAACTCATATTCAAAAACGAAATCAATTCAAGAACAACTATCAAGATCATCAATTTCTCAATATTTTTAGAACGAAAATATGCTGAATTAAACATGTTTGACTCGTGGGTGAACTAACCCAACGCTATGTGATCTCACATACCTCGAATGGTTGAATCATTGGTGAAATCCACAATCAAGCTTGAACGTTCTTGACGAATCTTGTCTTTTCTCCTTTTTTCTTTTTTATCAAAGCCCTAGCGTAGATTTCCAATTTTTCTAAACTGACTGAATTCAGTTTTTGTCCCTTAATTAATCCACTATAATGAATTAAATTAATTCGGTAAGAAAAAGACAAAACTACCCTTTCAAAATCCGGATTGGACTTTCCTTGTTTGAACAACCCAACTTCAAAGTGGCATATCAAACTCAACAGCGTTGAAAAAATTATTCAAAGATATTTCCAATGATATCTGGAAATACATATAACTCATCCTGATCTAGGATTTATGCTCATTTAGCTAGCGTTTGACCATAGATTTCCAAATATTCTTGGCAAATATTATTTGGGTGAAAATTTGGGAGAAATTTCAGCATGTGTTTGGTCATAGTATTTGGGAAATATATTTCCCTTTTTTAGAAAAATATGATTCATACCCATAAGTTTTAAAAACTATCAAAACTAACCATAAGTTTATATTACAAATCAATTGGATCTTCGTTACAACAATAACAAATAGTATCCATGACACTAGAGCAATGTGGGAATTTGGAGTGAGTGCAACAAGCATCATTCCATACATCGTGAAGTAGACAAATCACGTGACTTTGTTATCTTGAGCCATTGTTCATCATTTCATCAATAAACATATCATCATTTAACATTCACTGAATATTTTATCACTATTTTGGTGTAAACATAAAAAAAAAATGTAATACAACGCAAACAACTATAGACGGTGTTTTTGTAAAAGATAAAAGTTTAGGGTAAATTTCAATTTTTAAAAGATCTCAAATAATGGGATTTGGCCCAAATACTAGAAAAAACTAGTATTTGAGAATTTGGGATATTTACCAAAAATATTTGCCAAATAATGACAAAGTGTATGGACAAACACTATTTGCAAATTGTTTTCTCAAATGTTATTTGGGAAATCTATGGCCAAACGGCCCTTAAAGTTGACCAAAAATCCAAATTAATACCTTTTCAACAAATTTCCAGATTTTTATATTCTTTCTAAAAATAACTATTTCCATATTTTTAACTTTTATGTAGTTACGGGTTATACAATATCTCCTCCTTGGGAATATTCGTCTTCGAATGAGATTAATATTACTAGGCTAAGGGTGTAATACCAATCACTCAGTCTAAACACCCAACGAGCAAATTTAACACATCATGTATATAAATATAGAGTACTAAAAATAGAATAAGTATATTGATCTGGAACTTCTATGGTTTCAAAGAGATGAGGATACCTCTTCTTCATATCTTCCTTAGCTTCCCCAGTATCTTTCTCAACAAATTGATTCCTCCAAAGGAATTTGACTAGTGTTACTTCCTTAGTCCTCAACTTATGAACTTGGCGATCTAGAATCTGAAGTGGAATCTCCGCATAAGATATGCTATCCTTGATCCCAATATTTTTAGTTGGTATGATGAATGGAGTATCATCCATGCACTTCTTCAACATGGACATGTGAAAGACAGCATGAACCGAGACTAACTCTTGTGATAGATTTAACACATAAGTTACATTACCTACCCTTTTTCAATATTCTGTAAGGTCCAATATATTGTGGAGTAGGCTTCCCCTTCTTACCGAGACTCATAATACCCTTCATGGGTGAAACTTTCAAGTATACCCAATAATCAGTTTCAAACTCTAACTCCCCTCTCCTAACATCGGTGTAGGATTTCTGACAACTCTGTGTTATTTTCAACCTCTCTTGAATCAACTTTTACCTTCTCCATAGCTTGATGAACTAAATATGGTCCTATCAACCCTGTTTCACCAACTTCAAACCATCCAATAGGTGATATGCATCTTCTCCATTAAAGAGCTTCATAAGGAGTTATTTGGATGCTAGAGTGGTAACTATTGTTGTAAGAAAACTCAATATGAGGTAGGTAATCATCCCAAATACCTTTGAAATCAATCATACAAGCCCTCAATGTTTCCTCTAACGTTTAAATAGTGCTCTATGTTTGCCCATCTATCTAAGGATGAAAGGAAATACTTAAGTTCACCTTTGAACCCAAGACCTTTTGGAATGACTTAAAAAACAGGGCAGTAAATGTGCACCTCTGTCTGAAAAAATGGAGTTTGGAACCCCATGAAGTCTTACCACCTCTTGAATATATAGATTAGCATAACTTTCTCCCGAATGGGTAGTATTCACCGGCAAAAAGTGAGTTGATTTTTCATTCTATCGACAATCACCCAAATAGAATCATGTTGTCTGTGAGACATTGTTAAGCTTGTGATAAAATCTAAATTAATCATCTCCCAGTTCCATTCCGATAATTCTATATTTTGAGCCAAACCACTGGCCTTTAGTACTCTACTTTAACTTGTTGGCAATTCGTACACCTAGCAACCAACTCTGCAATGCCCTTCTTCATACTACTCCACAAATTCTGGAATATCTGTAGCTATGAGCTTCCTCCATGATTCTCTCTTGGAGTTCATCCACCCTTGGTACACACAACCTACTTTGATAACTAAATACGTCATCTCCCCCTTGTTCAAAAGCCAATAATTTTTGCATATGAAAATTTTCCTTCAATTCAAGCAAAATTGGGTCTTGGTCTTCCTCATCACCACCACTCCTCTTTCTATGGATTTTATTATTGAGAATCCCTAGCATGCAAGTCTATGCACATCTTTTGCTAACACTCTCTTTTCTTCCTCAACATGGGCGGTACTTCCCATAGACAACATGGGTGGTACTTTCAGTACATGCTTAAAGAATCACAACAACGCTAGCGTTACTTGTGCGGTAAAGAATACTCATATCATAAACCTTGATTAATTCTAACTACCTTCTTTGTCTTAGATTAAGCTATTTCTGAGTTAATAAATATTGAATACTTGTGATTGGTGAACACATCCACATGAACACTTAAAGATAATGGCACCATATATTTAAAGCTAATACTACAACATCCAACTCTAAGTCATGTGTTTAGTAGTTTTCTCATGAAATTTCAACTGTCTAGAGGCATAGCTATAACCTTATCATTCTACAACAATACAAAACTCAAACAACCTCTAGATGCGTACCTCCTGGTAAGGTCAACACCTGGGCAGTAGTCAACCTCTTCTTCAATTCCTAAAAGTTTTCTTCACAAGCCGTTGACCATTGAAATTGTACTGTCTTCTAAGTTAACTTGGTCAAAGGGGGATGAATTAGATAAGAACCTCCATACGAACCTTCTATATAGTCAGTCATATGTAAGAAACTCCTAATATCAATTAGAGATGTGGGTCTAGGACACTAGTGTATTGCGTTATCAATTGGAGATGTGGGTCTAGGACAATTGTATACTACCTCAATTTTTTGAGTATCAACTTTGATATCCTTTCAAAACACAATGTGGCCTAAGAATTCCAAAAACTTAAGCCAAAACTCACATTTAGAAAACATGGTGTATAACTCCTTATTTTTAAGTCTGAAGATTTATTTTGAGATGACTAGCATTATCCTCTTCATTAATTAAATAGATTAGTATGTCATCAATGAAAACAAATATATCTAAATAAGGATTGAATACTCTGTTCATAAGGTCCATGAATGATGCAGGCGCATTGGTCAAACCAACGGACATGACCCAAAACTCATAATACCTTAACGGGTCCTAAATGTTGTCTTTGGAATATCACATTCACGTACCCTCAACTATTGGTAACCTGATCTAAAGGTCTATTTTTTTAAAACAAGAAGCAACATGAAGTTTTTCAAAAAAATCATCAATTCTCAGAAGATGAGACATATTATTGATGCAACCTTGTTCAACTGATGGTAATCAATGCACATACTAAGGGAACTGTCCTTCTTTCTCACTAATAATACCAGAGTGCCCCAAGGTGAGACACTTGGTCGAATAAATCCCTTATATAGGAGATCTTTCAACTTCTCTTTAATCTTTTTCAACTTTGTTGGGTCCATTCTATATGGAGGAATAGGTATCGGACGACTATCTAGAAGAATGGTTGTACCAAATTCAATCTTTCTCAGGAAGGACTCGAGGAAGATCATCTAGAAAGACTTCTGGAAACTCTTTTACTACTGGAATTGATTGAATAAGAAGTATATCAACACTACAATCATTAACTCGGACAAAGTGATAAACATACCCCTTAGAAAATAAATTCCTTCCCTTAAGATACTAAATGAAACAACCCTTAGGCACTGTTCAAATGTTTTTTCACTCTAAGACTGGCTCATTTGGAAACATTAACTTGACAACTCGGGTTCTACAATCAATTGAGGCATAATATTCATGAATCCAATCCATACCAAGAATGACATCGTAATCTACCATGTTTAACTTGACTAAATATGCCATGGTACTCTTATGATTGACGAAAATGGGACAATCACGATAGACTTTCTCTACTGGAAGAGAATCACCAACATATGTAGAAACACTTAAGGGTTCACTAAGTTGATCAGGAATAACATCAAAATTCATAGCAACATATAGAGTTACAAAAATAAAAACTCGGCCCTAGGTCAAGCAAAATATAAACATCAGATTTAAAGACTTGGAACATACTAGTGACAACATCTGGCGAATCCTCTTGCTCTTGGAGAATGGTTATAGCATATAGGCAGTTTCATCCTTTGGCAATACATGAAATAGCTCCTCTAGGTGCAGCTCTGTTTGGTGGAGCAATTAAAGAAAACTAGGCTTTAAAGCCCCCATTACCACTACCCTTCTTGTTGTTTAATCATTCTCCCATGAAATGACCATTCTGACCACATTTGAAGCAACTAGTGGAGCCCTCATGACTTGTACCTGAGTGTTTCCTACTACAGTTAGCGTAGGCATGAGTCTTACTACCCCCTTGGGCCACACTTCCTTGAGAATAAGCCAGTTTGGTTCTGAAATTCTAAATATTGTACTCATTCTAATTCTTGGGTGCAGGTGCACTAGCAGATGATGGAGAAGGTAACTTTTGTTTCTTTTGGAATGATGACATGTTAGCATTACTCTTCAGTTGCATGGACTCATTCTATGTCTTAGCTCGCTTGTTATTAAATTAGTCTTTATCTCTCAGCTTCTCCTCCTCAACCTGTTGCACATATACCATTAACCTCGATAGATCCATGTCCCCAGTTAGTATCTCTGCCATTCCCTCTTTGCTAGATAGACGTGACAATCGAGCAACAAACAGACTCATTATACTCCTCATATCACTAACCATCTCCTGAGCATAACGAGACAGTTGGGTGAACTTCATCCTATACTCATGAACACTCATGGAATCCTGCTTAAGTGTGAGGAAGTCTCGTACCATAGCCTCTTTCACTTCTTGGGGAAAGAAACTCTCCAAGAAGGCCTCCTAGAAACAAGCCCAACTCGTAGGTGGTGCATCCTCAACTCGATTCTTCATCCATTGGTTGAACCAATTCCTAGATACACCCTTCATTTGGTATGCAACTAGTTCAACCCTATCAGTATCAGTAATGTGGATGACATCAAATATCTTTTGCAGCTCCTCGATAAAGTTCTTTGGATCCTCAATAGTTCTTGAACCAGTTATACAAGGAGGGTTCATCCTAAAAACTCACGAATTCGCGAAGCATCAGTCACTTCTTGTCGAGCTCCTCTTTGCTGCCCAACCTGGTTAGTCACAAATTGACTTAGCATCCTTATTGCTTCTCCGAACTCAATATTAGTAACTTCTCCTTGGGGTTGCACTTCTGATGAATCAGGTACCCCTTGTTGCTCCTCAACATTACGCCTAGCAGGACGACCTCTGAAAGCTCTTCGTGGAGGCATGATTATCTGGAAAACACGCGCAAACATGAATTAGAAGAAACCTTATTAAAGATCAAAATCTAATGCAAGAAATGAGTATGAAAGAAGTAAGAGATTTTCCTAAGTGTTGCAGCCTCCTAATTATAGATATGAAACTCTTTACACCGATAACTATGACTCTACAGACACGGCTTCATAGAATTCTTAGGACTCTTGAACTCTGTGCTCGGAGACCAATTTTGTCACGCCCGAGCCTACACCTCAAGTGGGAGTGGAACTCGAGAACTATTATTTGCCCCAAGTGAACCCTTGGCCTGAATTACCTACCAGAGAAAGACTTAACTCATAAAATATAAATTTACATACTAAACTGCAATGTTATAAAGGAACATTCAACTGGTCATCAAGGCAAACTCAAGTCTCAACATAAGATAATGACAATGAAAACACTAATTAACTAACATTTAACTATTTATGAAACCTCTAAACAACTGACATGGATGCCGGGACAAGACATGATCATCCTAACAAAGGAAATACTAAAAAAACAAATGATAACAATGGAGCTCTCCAGAAATCAAGGAGGCTCACCAAATAACTCTAAATGCTTAACAAGATCAAGGATGCGCTGGATACTGATCCTGATTATCTGTGTCTGCATCATAATAAGATGCAGGATAAATGACATCAGTACATTGATTTTACGAGTATGCGATGGGAATTCTCAAACAATACATAAGTTTGAAACGAGCTGAGGAACTTACCTTGCTCAACTCAACTTAACATAAATGAACTCATTACAATATAATGATGTTTAAAACAAGTCCAATATAAAAAAAAGATGTTTGAAAACATGATGTGAACTCTGAGTGTATGCAAAGATACATATAACTCTTAAATGTATGTAAAAATATAATCAATTGTGTATATAAGAATATAATTACTTCTCTAGGAGTTTCTCTAAGTGACAACCATCACGTAGAGCTATTGTGATGGTATAGCATTTTTCCTCATGCTGCCAGGGCATCACCTTGCCGAGGATATAGAATATGAACTACAAAGTGGATCCACTCGTCTATGCTAAAAAACACTAAAGGACTCATCTAAAAAGTATGACCCTTATCTACCCATGGTGGTTTGATGGTTTATGGGTGTTGTGTGTTTTCTGAACTCTCTGCTATATCGATGTTCAATGCTACTCCCAAAATATGATACTAGCTTTTTTTGCTTAAAATCATACTTCTTTATGTGATTTGAGATAATTGCTCAAACCTTAGTTCAAAAGCACTGTTCCAAATCAAAGTTTCCTCACTTTGTTAATTTAGAGAGCGATTAGTAATTTCAAAAAACTAGCTCAAAGGCACTCTGGAAATCAAGGTTTCCTTTCCTGTTTAAACGTGAAATTTTTTTAAACCCTTTGGGAATACGTAGTCCCCATATACTCTTGAAGAAATTAACTTCAACCTTACTCTTTACTCAACTTTAACTTTCAGTCCTAAAACAAAGTTAAAAGAATTTGCAAAAGACTATTTGAAAAGACTCTAAGAACTTCTTAGACCTGGCTCTTAACTTTCTTTGAGTTTAATTTATGGATTCAAGGTGATGATTCATGTGTCTGAATGATTTCCAGGTGTTTAGAAGTCATTCAGAGAAGTTAGAATCAATGGAAAGTGTTAAAACACTTTAGAAGAACTTAAAAAGACTGATTGACAAAAAACTAATGAAAAATGATGATTAGGGCTCATCCCCGGCGCAACACGCCAACCCCTACTTACTGGGGTTCCTTTCTTGCGCGCCTCCCCAGCCTCTCCGGTGCAAATGGGGGGGGGGAGGGGCACTGGGCCTCACCCTCCTTAGGTTTGTATGATAAATTTTTCAACTCATTTTGTGATCCTAAATAGATTTATTCTAATTCCTTTTCTCAAATTTACTTTAGAATTAGATACCCAAGGCATATATACGACTTCTAACTAAAACGACTCAAGGAAACAACATTTTAATGTCAAGAAACGCCTTATCCCAACTCGTATTCAAGAATGAAATCAATTCAAGAACATCAATTTCCCAATTCGTTTATGACAAAAATATATTGAATTAAACATCTTGGCACATGGGTGAACTAACCTAATGCTGTGTGATCTCAAATACCTCATAGGAATGGATTTTGGCGAAATCCACAATCAAACTTAAACGTTCTTGACGAATTTTGCCTTTTTTTGTTTCTTTTTCTTTTCTCCAAGCCCTAGCATAGATTTCTAATTTTTCTGAGCTGACCAAATTCATTTTTTGAAACTTAATTAATTCACTATAACAAATTAAATTAATTGGGTAAGAAAAAGACCAAACTACCCTTTCAAAATCCGGATTAACTTTCCTTATTTGAATAGCCAAACTTCGAATGGCCATATCTTACTCATACGAACATGGGATCACGCAAACTTAACGTCGTTGAAAAGTTTTTCCAAGCTCTTTCCTACGATATCTGGAAACACACCTAACTCATCTTGAGTTAGGAGTTATGGTCGTATAAATTTTACCAAGAATCCAACTTAATAACTTTAACAAATTTTCAGATTTTTATATTATTTCTAAAAATGACTATTTCCCTTTTTTAAAATTTTTTTTCTAGTTACGGGGTGCTACTATTCGGAACACTGTTAGAATTAAGTGTCATTCATCATTTATAGAAAGAAATATATATATAATGTGATACTTATCCAATAAAAATTTTATGAGTCTTTATCCTCTACATGACATAAGCTGACTAACTTTCAATAGTAATAATAAGAAAGCTTACATCCACTATTCATAGAAACTTATACTTTATCATTCATTTTGATAAGAGACACACCTTAACTAAAATAATATCCTATTACCCCCATGAACTTATTATTATTTTTTTTGTAATTTTGTACAACTTTTGTCTTACGTGGCACTCCGTGACTCCACACAATTGAGGTGTGTGGAGATATTTGAATGCCACGTAAGTCAAAAGGTGCCCAAAATTACCAAAAATGGGTTTGGGGTAATAGGACCTTCGTTTAGTTAAGGTATGTCTCTTAAATTTCGGTCATAGTCTAAGGTTGCACTTCTGTATTTTCCCAGTTATTAATGAAAAAATATTATTTATATTTATTTAATCGTACTATCAGGTACTGCTAAAAGAAAACTAATTTTTTACTAAACTAAACTTGCAAATAAAATAATTAAAAATACATTTGGCTACTCTTTTGTCATTATGTGTGAGTTTAATATCATGAAAGATATTCCCATATTAGGACATACAACAAAAAAACTTAAATGTAATAGGTGATGTACATCTTTTAAAAATACAGAGACAACATTTCAATCTTGATTCGACATGGTGGAAGATGTGACATATCAATCCGTAGAAAATTTTCATCCTTTAGTAAAAAGAATCTAAATATATAAATTTTTATTTTTTATAAATTAAAAATATATTTTGTAAATAAAAGATAACTTTATTTATTTATTGTAATTTAAGTTCTGAAAAACGTTATGTATGTGATTTTTTCATTAATAAATTAATGAATGTTGTTAAAAAAAAAGTGCAATTCACACCAATTAAGTTATTCAATATTTAATTTACTTGGCATTAAATTCTTTTTAAAAGTTGATAATATTTTTTGTGTGTTTTGAATAAAAATCTAATTAAGTTGATACAAAATTGAACATGCTATTTTATTATCATTTTTTTCAGATGAAGAAACAAAAGCATGTTTTTAATGTGAAACAAATAATTTTTAAAAATAAAAATAATTAAATAATTAAAAAAAAACTCAAAAGAGTATAGTATAAAATATATACTTTGCTAAATACTTAACTTATAAGGTATTTTCTTTTAAAAAAATAATTATAAAACTAATGAATAAAAGACAAAGCTACAAAACATTATGATATATTCATTGCATAGTCAATATGTACATTTACTCTTTTTTCCTTCGACGTAATATTGCATAAAGCAGTTAATCAAGCAAGTCACAGTTTTACTCATCAAGTAACTATATAACTAGATGAAAATAAAACTCACGCAATTAATTAAAATAACAAACTTTAGAAATTCAACTTTAATTTTTTCTTCTCTTTACTATTGTGAAAAAACATACTAGAGATTAATTAACATAACTTTATGCTAATTAAATAAATATTGCTTCATAACTAACATTCATCCTTAGTAATAACACCAACAAAAGTCACCTAAAAATTTCTCATAGACAGAAGATTGTATTAGGGCAGGGATAATAGTAGAAAACGGGCCTTCTAATGTACTGAATTGGCACGAATTGGGTCATGAAAAGATGAAAAATAATCGACGTATTTCCACCACCATGTGGATTAACGTGTGGTCAAAGAAGCGAGATCAAAGTATTGTAGGGCGATAAAATAACTGACTATTCATTCGATGAAAACTCCTAAAACATCCACAATTAGCACAAATATATGCTTCTTTAGTTCCATCATCACCTTTCTTCACAAATTCATGACATCCATCTACCAAATAGTCCCCAAAATTAGTAGCATGATTTTTTACGCATATTCCATATTTTATCGTCATATCACCACTTGGATTTGAGCTTGAACGTTTTCCATTGCTTGATTATTTTTTCTTTTTTTGCTAAAGACTTAAGAATGTTTTTTTTTTTTTTTTTTTTGCATTTAAAGTCTCTTAAATAATGTGTGTAATAAACTTCATTAATAGTTTGTTTGACATAAATCTAATCATGATATTATCTATAGTAGAAGTGAATTTATTTAGTAATTTTGCATTAAAAATACATGTACAAAACGTTTGAAAAGATATATACATAAAGAATTATTTAAGTGAGTTTATATATATAGAAAAAAAATAGTCATATGATTAGAGAAAATATTTATGTATAACAACATGTTATATATCTATTAATTATATATATATATATATATATATATATATATATATATATATATATATATAGGATCCATTTGGTCATGCGATATGAAATCATGATTTGAAACTATGATATGACGTTGAAGTTTTGTTTGGACATTTTATGTTGTTTGTTTTCTCATAATAAAATCCTAAATATATATATATATATATATATATATATATATATATTTAGGATCCATTTGGTCATGCGATATGAAATCATGATTTGATATTATGATACGACGTTGAAGTTTTGTTTGGACATTTTATGTTGTTTGTTTTCTCATAATAAAATCCTATAACTTTTAAAACTATTAAAATTGTCTCACTTCTTTTACAATCTTAACAAATATTTGAACATTTATTGTAAAATTGCACAATATACTATCACAAAGCTATTCTAAAATATTTGAATATTTATTGATCAAACTCTATTTCAATTAAAAATAAAGTAAACATAAGTTGTAGTGTCTAGTATTGACTGTAATTATCCTACATACTACGGATAATCTTCTCACATTGAACTTGCATTTTTCAATTATATGATTGAGAATATGAACTAACATTGTTACTTTAAGTCATTTGTGGGTCAATTTTGGTTTGTAAATAAATTTGATAAAAAAAAAAAGGTTAATATAATTGTAGAGTAAATTTATTTAAAGTAATAATAAATTTTATGGTGATAAAAATAATTGTTGTGTAAGATATAAATGGTTTTAAAAGTAATGATATGGATTATATATTTTATATACATATGAAATAAATGGTTAGTAGATATAAATGTAGGTTGTTTTCAAAAAATTTAAACTTCTACGACAATTTTTGAATTTGAAGATTTCTAAAATGTGTTTTTTGGTTTGAGATTTCATATTATGAAATCAGCATAAACCGCATGTCCAAACATTGATTTCATCTTTTAATTTGAAAATGCAACATGAAATTGCATGTCCAAAACTTTGCTTCTTAGAAGACATAATCCCCTATTTCTACTCATATATAATCTAATTGAATAGTCAAAGCAGAGGTGAAATTATATATCTCATAAAACTCTTTTATTCTAAACTTGTATTTGGACATACAGTATAATATCTTGATTTCAAATTAATATTTGGACATGCGATTTGAGAATAACATCTCCAAAAAAGTATGATTTAAATTTCAAACCCTAATTTCCATTTTTTTTAATGCAACACGTGACCTATAACTTTATATTCATAAACCATCATTTTGAATTTCGTAAAAAGGGTTTCATGCTCGGCGTGAATAGATTATTCTTCCATGTGAAAGAATTGAATTAATGAATAATTAACTACTACTACTAGTGACGAGTGAATATTTATAAAATTATGTATATTTCAAAGTTTGAAGGGATAATGCACAAGTACCACCTCAACCTATGCCCGAAATCTCAAAGACACAGTTATACTATACTAAGGTCCTATTATCCCCCTGAACTTATTTTATAAGTAATTTTCTACCCCTTTTTAGCCTACGTGGCACTATCTTGTGGACCCAACGTTGGTTGACTTTTTTTTCTCAAGCTAGTGCCACGTAGGCCGAAAAGGGGTAGAAAATTACTTATAAAATAAGTTCAGGGGGGTAATAGGACCTTAGTATAGTATAAGTGTGTCTCTGAGATTTCGGGCATAGGTTCAGAGGGTACTTGTGCATTTTCCCAAGTTTGTAATCATAAAACATATACTTATAAAAAAAATGGGGAAATGTGATTTAACGATTTGACACCATAGAATATTTGTCACGATCCAAAATGAGTCGTTAGTGACACCACACTTAACCTCCTAGGTGGGCGAACCAAACAATTTAACCTAACTTACAAAATACAAGCATAACGCGGAAACTCAAAATCTTACTAAATATCATTTCCCAAAACCTGAAAGTCATCACATTAAGGACATCTAATATCCAATATTAAGTCTTAGAATATCAAATACACCAAAATAAAAGTATAAAATGGTATGTGTCCGAAAGTATAGGACATCATGTCATGACCAAGAGAATCCAACACGAGCTTGAATGAATAGCTCACCTAGAACCTGATATGCGGGAGACTGGTTAGAGCTGAGGGAAATTTGAATTCATTGGTACACTCGCTGCATTTCATAAAAGGAAAGGAAAGCAAAGAAAAACACAAGTAGGGCTCAGTACGGGGCAACATGTACTAAGTAGGTATCATCGGCCAACCCAAAATAGAAACTAATATACAATAAATAATAGTATGAACTCAACTATAGCACTTAACAGGTGATAAGCAACAAACAACACGAACAAGTGTCAACAACATTAAAGTAAGTACGTAATAAGTCAACGATATGAAGATCACACATGAGGACTCATGCCTCCAAACCAAACAATTTTGGGCGTTGAGCTCTTTGAGATTGAGTACCTTTCATTAATTTAACATGATTTTCCTTTAATATTACCGTGTCGGAACGTGACACTCCGATCTAAGAATACCTTGTCGGAACGTGACACTTCGATCCAAGAATACCGTGTCAGAACGTGAAACTCCGATCCAAAAATACCGTGTCGGAACGTGACACCCGATCCAAGAATACCGTGTTAGAACGTGACACTCCGATCCAATAATATCATTAATTTATCATTTAATATCACCACTTTTCCATTCGTTAATAATATTTCATCGAGCCTTCTTTATTCAAGGCATCACTTCGATAGAGAGGGTTCAAGATTATAAATTCCACGGTTTCAGGATTTCAGACCAATCACAAAACACACAACCAAGCCACACAATCACACAATCAAGTACATAGAAAACTTCACAATATCATTCAATGCATATCAATCACTATTAAGAGTTTACTATCAAATAGCATAAATCATAACCTACCTCCATCGAAGAACCGAAGTCAAACAAGTTATTTCTTTAATTTTTTTCCTTTTCTTAATGCCTCCAAATATTCCAATCTATAAATTATATATATGCTTATATAATTTGTATGTTAACGAGTCTATAAACACACATATTGTTCTATGTCTAACCTAGACCCAAAAACTCACCTAATTCTATAATCAATTTCCTAAAGTTCAAACCTAAAGGTAAGTCTTAATTTTTCCAATTAGCACAACTTTAATGGAATTTTAATAATTCGATACACCTAATATTTTATTACTTATCTTATTATATCAAAACTTGAATTATAATGAAAAATAAATTATCTTAAACATCGAAGATGGATGTAAAGTCACTGGCGTGAATTTATCACTAAACAAGTATGCATAATCAACCTATTCTACCAATTTAATATTACTAGATTGTCATCCCCTCATAATGCCCATCATCCTGGCAATTTATTAGCCACTAATATTTGTCTCCCAAAATTTTAAAGCCGAAATCATTAACAAAACCTCAATTGTTTTGTATCTTCAACCATTCACTGTTTAAACTTTGCCAACAGTCCTTTAGACTTTAATTTCTCTTATTATTTATTCTGCCATAACATGACACTAAGTAGTATTTGTAAAGGTATAATTAGGCCCCCACCCAACATTCAATATGCGTAGAAAACAATGCGACTAGTTGAACACTTACCTGAAGGCACAACCGCATCCTCACGTCTCATGTAAGGCTCTTGTTGTTCTCCGCTTCTCTCCTCTTTTTTTTCTCTCTACAGATTATTTGATACCCTAATTAATATACCTGACTAATTATAAAAATAATGATAAAAATCACCACTACTAATTCTAATATTATTTTATTTAACCACCAACTAAATAAATTATTAAAACTATCCAATTAATTCTATACTTGTAGTTACGAATAGCCCAAATACCCATTTAGAATCTATCGAAAAGTATTTTATCAAATAAAAATCTCTAGCACTCAAAATGACCTAATGGGTCGTTACAATATTTCGATGTCAAATCATGATTTCACATCTCTTGTCCAAATCCTAAGAAAATGTTTATTTCATTACGGTATTCATATCAATTTTTAACAACTTAATTTAAAAGTAAAAAGTTAGAGCTTTAGTCTACACTAATTGATCATGCGTGGTTATTACATTTAGGGGTCGTTTGTTAGAGTGTAATAGCAAAAATAATGCATGCATTAATTATATGTATTACTAATTCTTTATTTGGTGCATTTTTCCATGCTGTGTATAATTAATGTTAATGTGTATTGAGGAGTGTATTACTAATATCTAGAAATCCATCATTTTAGTAATACAAAGGATTTAATGCATGTATTAATATGGTCAAAGACTCACTTACCCCTCAAATGTACTTTTACATATTTTTCACCATAATTGTGAAGGATACTTCTGTAAATAATATTTTTATACAATGCATAATATTTTTAATACACATAACTAAACAATGCATAAGAAATAATCTATGCATAACTAATATAAGTATAACAATACATGCATTACTAATGTTTGCATTACTAACATTCTTTTTGGTATTATTTTTATACTTGCTACCAAATGACCCCTTAGTGATTTGATGCAAATATATATTGAAGTTACATTCTTTAAAACAAATCAGACATTATTTTTTTAGTTTTTTATAGATGACTTTTTATATGCTCTCATACCATATTGAACTGAGTGAATATATTATTTAAAAGTTTAAATTATTAAAGAAGACATATTTTTATCTATTTATTTAAATTGTACTATTAAGTACTGCTGCAAGTAAATCTAATTCTTTACAAAACTAAACTTGAAAATAAAGTAATTAAAGATACATTTGCTGCTCCTTTGTCATTATTTGTGGAACTCGTAGCATGAAAAACATTCACCTATTAGGACATAGGACGAAAAAACTTAAATGTAATAGATCATCGTACATCTTTTCACAATATAGAGGATAATTGAAATTTACTTCTATTTTCCGAGATGATTTTTTTATAAAAAATAAATATTTATCATTTATCAATTGGATTTGAGGATTTTCGTATATAGAACCACTTTAACAAAATAGATATTTAGTGGCCATAGATTATTTTTTTTTGCGGTAAGATTTACTATCACAAAAATATTTAGTGATAATTGAGTTAATGTTATTGCATTCAGAGTAGCTAAAGCCTTTAGCAATATTTAAATAGTTTTTTGGTTATAAATACTCATATTTATTATTGTCGTTAAAATATATAAGGATGATAATTATATTATTATGATTAAATAATTGTCTCACAATCATGTATTTGTTATATCATATGTATGTGTCTATATATATATATATATATATTACTATTATTTTTCTAGATACTACATATGTTTTAATTGCTTATTTCAATTTGTTTAGGCCTTGTGCATTATTTGAATTAGTGTAGTGTGTATACTCTATAACTCATATATGATATATTGGTTAACGTAAGAATATTATTCTCATAATGTCTAGGTAATTTTAAGTTTAAATGACTGGATAGATCAAACTCGTATTAAAAAAATTATTTGTCTATCATTCAATTGTTGCCTAAAATAACACCTAATAATCAGATCATTACATAAAAAATTATCGTTCGGTTTTCTTAGTTTTATTTTCACTTGATATAATATAATATGAATTTAAAATTTTATGCACTAGTGTGTGCGCGCGCGAGCGTGTCATGGCCCAAAAATTGACGTGATGACACTCGTCTTATTTCACCAAGACAAGTCGGCTTAAAACTAAACCATTATAATAAAATGCGAAAAATTTACTATCAACTTAAATTATACCCCAAAATCTGGTTATCACGTTTACAAGCCTCTAAAGTATTACAATTGAATCAAAAGAAAATATGTATCTCATATGATATTGTTTCTAGAGTAGAACAAAATTATAACCAGGAGTAAGAAGGTCTTCTGAGATGACAAACAACTACCTCACATATCTCCAAGAAACCTCGGAAAAGAAGAAAATATATCACAAAGGTCCGGGCTAGGAACCTACAAAAAAATTATAAAAGCAATGGGTGAGTATCAAACCACACGGTATTCAACAAGCAAACCTCTAAACACAAACTATGGGGATGAAATACGGGTACTCCTACCACCCCAACCGAACCCCAACAAGTATAATCTGCGTAAAGATCAACCCAACCTAACAACTCACAGTTTACATAGCACATAGGTCAACAACAACACTTAGATAAATTACATATCCTCCACGACAACACTTTGACAAATTACATATCCTCAACAACAACACTTCACCAAATTACATCTCCTCAATAACAACACTTCAACATATTACATCTCCTCAACAATGACACTTCAACAAATTCCGTATCCTCAACAACAAGTTCAGTATCCATCAATCACAATTTCCGCCGAAAGACATTTACAAGATCAGCAAAATACAATATCAAGTTCACTAATGATAAGTATGTGCAATGCAGTGGAATGCAATTTAAAGTATAATGATGCATGTCTGACCTAGTGATACTCACCCGCTGTCTCTCAGTCCAGGATCCATGGGGACGTATCTGTCCGTGCATCCATCGCGGCGTGTGATACGACCATCGATAATAGCAACCATCGCGACGCGCTATACATCCCTCGAAATATAGTATCCATCGCAGCGCGATATACGTCCCTCAAAATATAGTATCCACCGCAGCGCGATATACGTCCCTCAAAATATAGTATCCATCGTGGCGCGCGATACGACCCTCAAATTGGTACATCCTCTTTAATTTCTCATTCTTTCTCAATGCACATAACACTTGTCACAACCATGTCTCATAGTAATGCAAATGACATGTTTACAAAAACAATGAGGAGATGACAATTTTCATAACATTGCACATTTCACAACAACATCAACAATGATTCAACAAGCCTTTCTAACCATTTCCCATTATCAACACATCACACACAAGCAATGATTCACATTGCATTTTATTACCCTTTGTTTTTATCACTAGAATTAATCAATGTGGACAAGTCAACCCATCACCAGTCCCATTACTCCAAACATACACCACAAAGAATTACACGCATTTCATATACTTAACAAGTGTTTATAAATCCAATTGCCTCAAATAGTCGAACAATCACTCCGGGACTTGAGTCTTCCCCTTTTATTGAACATCCAAATAAATGTAATCTATTCAAATAGGTAATCACAATAAGATTTTAAAACTAACAACGCCCATATGTTATATGTCTAGCTTAGACCAAAAAACTTACATAAACCTAAGTCAAGTTCCTAAATTTTGATGTCAATTATCATGTCAACCCTCAAAATTCTAAATTTCAAGTCTAGGATTAAGTTTCCATTCTCCAATACCATAAATCTAATGATATTTCTATAACACAATGCCATTAATATTTAATTACCTATCTCAGTATAACAAAACTTGAATTATAATTCCATAACTATGAGAAAATTGTGACCATTATTCATACTTACGTCCACTGCATAAACTATTTACACCAAATTCTCAATTTATTTCATTATTTAATTAAAGATTACTTTGCCATAATTACACAATGAATGGATCTAAGTCAAAAACAATATAGCAAAGTAGGATTCAATTTTCTCTTATTTCCGTTATCCACTATTATTAAAATAACAAGAATAATATAGATGATCACTTTATGACATTTATGCCTACGCCTATACCTATGCATCAATTAATATATTTGTTAACCTGAATCTGAAGAACCGTTTCCACCGCTGGCCGCCACTATACGCAGGTAAGTTTCTTCTATTTCTTTATTTTATTTTCTAAATTAATTATGTTCTGAAAGTAATATTTCCTACAAACCTATTTTTATATTTTAGACTTGACCCATTATTGTTAAAAATAACCAAATTACCCGCAAGTTAATTAACTATAGTAAATGACTATTCGAAATTATCAAAAATGACCTTTAGGGTCTCAGTCATTTCATTATCCACCACTAAAAATCATGTTCGTCCTCGAACATAAATAAGGAGAAGAAAGAATAACCGTCATTACTGAAAGCTTGAGTTGTGACCTACAAGTTGGTGTTCATCTCTCCAAGTGAGCTCCTCCTTAAGACCACTCCATCAAAATCAACTACTAAGAACTGAACCTTCGAATAAAACTTTGGAAGATCTAAATATTAAGAGTGATTATCAAGCCAAACACTAACTCATGAACTCAATCTAAATCAAACTCATTGGACCTTAACGCAACCACCATAACAGATCTTTTCTCACAAAACCAAGATAACCTGAATCAATACTGATAGCAATCTGAAGTAAGCCTGAATCAACCACCAGACACTCATAATGCACAATTCATCATATATCTTATCAAGATTCCCTTTTCACAAAATAATTTTTTCACGAGCTTAAGTTATAAAAATCTAATATTTAGGCATCAGGTACTAATTAAAGAAGGATCAAACTTATCTAACCCAAAGAAGAGCAAGATCAAGTAAACAACCAACAAGTGATACACTCTAGGATGCAAAACCTTTTTACAACACTGTCGGATAATTGTAACTATTCACGGAAGCTCTTCTATAAGTTCTCATATGCAAGGATGTGCATGTAAAATCACTAGTATACTTCAACTATCCCAAACAACATCAAATCTTCCATAACTGAAATGAACAAGTCTAACCAAGCATCTTATCCTACCCAAAGGACATCGCAGGATCGGTACACCCGATTCACTTATAGAAACTCACCCACTGAAGCGAAAACACAAACTAACATAGAAAGTGAATCATACTCTAAACCAGGTTCAGAATGAAGTAGTTGGTCACACAAGAATATACAAAAGCAAGGTCGAACAACAAAACATACTCCTTCCATAACACCCATAGAAATAAAATTTCATTCATTTGACTCCATCTCGCGATTTTTAGCCACCCATAATCAACCAGTCTGATCCAGTCACAATATTATAAATATTTAATTCATCAAACCCCACATACTTATCATTGTACTCCATAAAGCTAACACGTTTAATATCAACAAACATTATAATTACACCAATCACTTATATTATTCCTAAATTATCACTAGTATTAAAGTCTTCTTATCAAATACATGTTCAAACTATTACTACCTCTCTTTCTATTTAAGCATTTCATGAAAAATACGAGTCCCCAATACTGATAGCATAAATTTCAAATTTGATAGTACCTTTCAATAGAGATAAAAAAACTATTAAATCACACCCAAAGTCAAATCCACACAACCTTCACATATCATGCTTTAACTACTATTCCAAATCATCATATACCTCATGCCAACACTTGAGGAATTTTGGGTCACTCCAATAATTTGGTATACTATGAGCTCGCCTACGTAACACATCATAACGGTCGGTATTATCCCATAAAAAATATTTCAATTCCCTCGAAATCCTTATTAATCATGTAAAACTTAGGTCCATATCATAGAACATCAATAAGTTGTCTATCAGAATTTGAACAATCTAGTTCGACCTAACCACATAGAATCTTCCACACATAATTGTTGGTCACCCAAACAAAAACTCAATTTTTAGAAAAATAGATGCTAAATTCCTGATAAGTCTATAGCGAAGTAGTTCACCTCTCACAGTCATATCTATGCTCGTAGGCAAAAATCAATAAATCCTTCAACTACAAACCAAGGGCTTCTAGGGGAGGTCTTATTCCTTCACTTTTATTATATTCTTCTCATGACATAATTTTAAATATCTTGAATCCTTTAATACACCAGACTCTTGTTCCCTTTGCTGACTCGCTTACCACTCTTGTTCTTTGGTCAACAACCCTTGACATTTTTACCTTATCCTCTAAATAAAAACTTTACATGAAACTCTTCCTTAGGTCCTTTGAAAATCAGAATAACACACTTTATGATTCAAAACATGTACAAGTCCTTCCAAATGGTCAATACTAGTGCCATTGATCATTTCTTACCTTAATAATCCACACCTTCAAAAAATATACTACGATGAACATAGACTCGCAATTCAAAACATGAAATTTTTTCCCAACCGTGTAAAAAAATTTCATTATCTATCAACATTAGCTCATATCTTATTTTTTTTATGAATTCACGTACTTTAGATTATCAGTGATCCCTCTCCATCGACCTTTATCATATCTTTCACTAAAGGTTCAACTGTACTCATTATCGAACTTAAGACCACAAAAAAACATATCATCACACTAGATTAGAACGTCTGTACCACTCACTTTACAAATCTTATCCAAATAACTTTTAACTGATATGAACGACATATAACACTATCAACATAACAATATCAAAACATATGGAACCACGTGTCCCTAAACCAAATTCTCAACCATCTAAAGATACATTTTTGGTCCTTTCAATCAAAGTAAATTTCATTGTTTTCAATCGCCTATTTTCAAAGACTAAGCTACATTACACTAATACTTCCATTTATGACTCTATCTCCTTTCAATTTCATCAACACCTCCTATAACTTTCAATGCAATCAAGATACTCACCAAAGAGTATCAACGAACAACCTTAGGTACTCGTGAGTCGTCATTACAATAAAAATTCATTTAACAACCAATCCATTTTATATAGTTGCATCTCAATCATAATCCATCACAAACACTTATTACCATCATGCTCAGTTAGTACTTATCATCATCATAAAGTCAATATTTTCATCAATACGACACCTTAAACCCAGTTATACCAATCAAATCCAAATGACTAATCAAGTTATATATGTACTTTTTACTAAGATCATTAATTGCCTTCACACAATTATATTCTTTGGGACTTTCTTTACCCATAAGTTTGTCATTCTGGTATCTATACATTCCCTTGGACCTTAAGATGGAATCACTGGTCCTCATTTAGAACCCTCGTGATATGCTTCTTAACTTAAACACATCAATACCGTACCAAAGATCCACCACTAAAACCTTCCTTATAAATAATGCTTAATCATTCATCCGTACTAACAAGCTAGTTGGTTTCTCAAATATGAATTCAATACCAAATTTTATTATATGAGCATGTAATACAATAGATAACTCCTTAAGTAATTACTATTTGCACTTAATAATCAACATATCCGCTTTCATATACCACTAGTACCACATCGTGAAAGTCCGTTACATCCAGCACTAGAACACATCATATCTATCAAGAAGATCATTGGATTTTTTTCGATGGAAGCTCACTGGTTTATTTTGTGTCACTTAAGAGGGATTAGTGCCGCTGCAGCTACGCCGCTACAGTGGGATGGGTGTCGCTATAGAGGGATGACGTGTTTTAAAGTCATAAATAAGACCCTTAGGCAACCTTATTTTATATTTTTCGACTTATTTAGTTAAGAGACGACCCCAGGGCTATTCCAAGTCGTTTTGCACCATTCTTGAAGCTAGAGGTAAGCTTTTCACTCTACGAATTCGTTTTTCGATCCGTAAAATGTTTTAAAATGGGTCAATATTGATAGGGAAGGATTTCTTAAAGAATCCTATGGTGGAATTAACTCTAAATTTACTAGTTAGGATCATTGGTTTGAACTAGGGTTCATAGTTTGTTAGTATTTTGGGAATCTAGTGTTTCTCTATTGATTCCAATATATAAATTTGTCACGACCGGAGTTTAGACCCCAGACGAGACCGGCGTCGTTAACCTCTCTGAGGTCGCAGACAAGCCTACTTACCTCATTCTTACTTCATCTAGATTAATTTTAGCGGAAAATTTGAAACTTTTTATTTCTTAACATGCATAAAGTTCATCCTACTTACATTCATAATATTCACAATCAACCATCTATTATTAAGATTATCAACTGAAAGAAATAGTTCAATACTGCATTAAAAGTATAATTGCCAAAGTGGCACCAATACAATGTCTGAAATAAAAACGGAAAGAAACACTAGTGGAACATACTCCACCAGCTAAAGCCTATATCTAAGCAAGATAGTAACGGTAGACATCCTCGAAAGCATGAGGGCCTACCAAGTCCGGATGGAAGCTCCACGTCCGGATAGCTGCAACGTCAACCTGTAAGCTCTAGCGTCCACCTGTGCCTGCACCTAAAAATATAGAGTTGTATGAGATTAGTACACACTTGTACTAAGTGTGGGTATATGCAAGCACACACCAAGGACATGCATGAGTAAGAATAGCTCTTTCCTAGCAACATCATTATGGAAAGTCAAGTAAGTGGACTTGCCAAATTGGGATTAGGAAAGTTAGTGAACTCTCCAAATTTGGATTAGGAAAGTCAGTGAGCTTTCCAAATTTGGATTAGGAAAGTCAGTGAGCTTTCTAAATTTGGATTAGGAAAGTCATGCCATTAAAGTAACATGCATCATCATATTTATCATATTGCACAAAGCACATAACATCTTACACATAGACCCATACCCGGCATGCCGGACAGTCTCATCTCATGAGAGTTACGTGAACCTCCGCCCTTTCCAAAAGAAGGCATCACCTCTCATAGATAGTCTATCGGTGGTCAGTATAAAGTTCCATTACATTCAACTCATACGTCATAGAAGCTGGCTTCTAGTATGAGGACATCATAGCTCAATAGATGATTTCTCATCTCATCATTAGTATTAAGTGTGTTAATCTCAATAATTTCATTAGAGTGTTCATAGAGACTGGTCTCTTCATTAACTTTACACTCTCATAGGTGAGTACGTTTTGGTAACATTTACCTAGGCTCATTTGAGATTATTCTCATCTTTTACATTAGCCTCATATCATGTTGTCACCACATTCATTAACATTAGCACAATTGCTCTTCATAATTACTCACCCCATTTTACGTGAATATTCATTTCATCATATGCCAATACACTTGGCCATTTGTGTGTTTCACACTCTTACTTAACCCTTCTAGGGTTTCATCATTTCATTACATAATATTCATTTCATCGTATGCCAATGCTCTTGGCTATTTAGTGTATTTTACACTCGTACTTAACCCTTCTAGGGTTACATTATTTCATTACATACATCGTAGGTTCACTTATTTTTAAACGTATGCTAGACTTATTGGTCTATACATACAAGCCATGAGACTTCATTCATAGTTCGTTAAGTGACTCATATCTTCCTAAGATTATGTAGTACAAGACTTATGCATCTTGTATGTATCCCAAGATCCCGATTTTGATCTAAGTAGGCGGAATTATTCTTGAACATTTAATTCACGTTTGACTTATGTATCAATACGAAAATTTGGGCAAGGGAACCCAATTTTGAATCCCTTGGACAATACTTACATTTTTTTTTATTCATTTTGGTTTGATCCATACGGCTTGGGGACCCAAGATCGATCCCCAACGCTTTTATTTTATTTTCCCTTAATTTCTCTCTTCATTTTTCGCTCAATGGAACTAAGAGGATGTGGGATCGAACCCCCACAACCTCATTTGCTTTTTATTTTCTTTACTATTACTTTCTCTCCTTTGGCCGAGGGGTTGTGGGTTCGAACCCCCACAACCCCTCTTTAATTTATTTTAATTTTTCTACTTGAATCTGCCTAGGAGGTCGTGGGTTCGATTCTCATGCCTCACAATTCTTTTTTTTTTTTCATATTTCCTTTCTCCTTTAAGCTTGCTACAGCTTACTGAGGGGCGTGGGATCGATTCCCCAGGACCCCATAATTTTTAATGAATTTTATAAGCCTTCTCCTATGCTCCTATTTCGCTACTAACCAGGGGGTTGTGGGATCGATCCCCCACAGCCCAATTTTTTTTTAATTTAATTACTGCAGGCATGGAGGGGCGTGGGATCGATTCCGCACGACCCCTTTTTCTTTTTATTAGTTACTGCATTCGCTGAGGGTCGTGGGATCGATTCCCCACGAACCCATATTTTTTTTTTTTAATTTAACAGGCGTCTTCCGTATTGTGGGATCGAAACCCCACAACAGCATTTCATTTAATTCCCTTTTTTCTTCTCTTGCGAATTTCACTGACCAATGCCCCCAGATCGAGCCCCACCTGAGACATTCCTTTTTGTTTATTAATAAAGGTTGCCTTAGTGAGGTCCTGGGTTCGATCTCTGCAGACCTCACTTAATTTTGTTTTAATTTTTTTGACGTCCGAAATTTCCAGATTCTTTCTAAAGCCTATTTCCAGGTTCTGGAAATTTATTCCATGATTTTTCTACACCTTTTTCATCAAATTACACATTAGTTCTTAAGGCAATTTCATGGTTGATTTATAACGTTTAGGTGAATTTTCATGGATTCGTTTATCCAAGAATTTCTCACTCAATCCAGCCACATAACGTTTCATATGATCATCACGACTTACCTCAGTTTATAGACGTAAAAATACAACCATAATACATTAAACTTTTTGGAGCATTTAACAGAGAACCTTAGTCACTGTAATATGCTTGCACACACACACTTGCACATAATTTCGAACACATGGGTTGTCTGTCATACGATTTCAAGTACACAAACATAATCATATTCATCACGAAAACATAATATACACATAAATCTACCAGCAATCATACCCAACCTATGATTCATTGGGACCTAGTGACATGGGCATGCAAAAGGGGAAACAATTCTAGTTTTCGAATGAATAATATGAACCTTAAGGGGTCTCTTGGGAAAGGACGAAGAGAAAAGAAAACCCATACCTTTTTTACGTTAAACCCTTGACTTGCTGCCCAAAAACTCCACCCAAGAACACGTCTAAGCCTCCTCAATGTCAACTCCACTCGAATGACAACCTCCCTTAATCTAGTGTGCGATTAACGTTTGTTTTCTTGTGATTTTGTAGTTCTTCAAGTGTGAAGAACTTGCTTTATTTTTCTGCTCTTGATCTTATTTTGGCAGAGAGAATGTGAGAAAAATAAGAGAGATTGAGCGTGAGAGTGAAGAGATAAACGTGAGAGAGTGGGAGTTGTAGGAGGCTTAGGAGTCTAGTTTTAGGACTTAGTCAATAGGGTTTTGTTTATTTAATAAAAATCTGATTTTTACTTTATTCTAAATCAGCTAATGAATAATAATTATTAATTAATTACATTAATTCAATAGCTTAAATAAAAATCACATTAATTCATTGCTTCCACCTAGGTTCGAACCCGGGTGGAGCAAGACTTCACTTCAAGAGCTCAATTTCGGCCCTCTCTCCCCAAATTAGCCCTCTACCTTATTAATTAAATAATTAATTACATATTTAGGTTAATTACGATACTACCCTTAGCCAGGAAAAAGACCATTTTACCCCTAGACCCTTCAAACCTAAGATTTCCTCTTTTTAAGTCCGGTAAAGACTTCTTCGAGTAGATCTTCGTATTCGAGAGACCTACATGGTTGGACCCAACCTTTCCAAGCTCAAATAACTCCCCAAGTTAGTTGGCTTTGCTGTAGCAAGGGTTCCGAGGTCTGGTTCTACGCGCATCAATCCGTGTGAACCCTGGTCTAATCATAGGCATTCTTGACACATTAAGCATTACTTATCCATTTTTAGGGTTGTTACATTATCCCCCCTTAGAAAAATTCGTCCCCGAATGACACTACTCTTTACTAACAATAAGTAAGTCATCTATAGAACGTATGCATACATAGGTAATTCAATACTCCCATTGGTGAATATCTTATTCACATGATGGTGCCCATCCTTGAAACCTACTAGTAGCTTCACATTAATAGACTAAGGAATTCTTTCCTAAACTAGTCTCATTAAAGCATACAACATAAGTCAACATATAAGTCATACAAATCAGCAACCAACATGATGACTCAAACATATTAGCCTCATACTAGTGCATAAACACCACACACAGTCAAATATATGAAAGACTAATTAACGCTACGTACCCGAGGCTTCATCAGAAGTGCCTTCCCCTGCACCCCTAGACTTGAGTGCGAAGAATCGTTGCCTCCTTGGAGCCTCTTCACTTGGACCATTAGGCTGAACTCTCTCCTTCCCTTGTTCTTGATTTCTCCTATTCGTACAATCCTTCACCTTGTGACCCGGTTTGCCACAACTGTAACAAGCGTTAGTGCCCATCATACACTCTCCTCCATGCAGTATGCCACACTTCCTGCAAGGTGGCCTCTCCTGAGGTGTATCTACTCCATTGTTTCTCTTAACACTGGACTCGGAATCCCTATCATAGCGACTCTTGGATGAACTTGACTCCCCTTGGTGGACAGTCCCTTCTTAAATCTGGGCCTATCCCTGATTCCAATACTACTCTTCCTTGAAAAATTCTCCTCAGCTTGCCTTGACCTGTTCCCTGCCCTAGTGTGCTTCCTCTTCCTGCTTTCCTCCACTTGCTGGACATGGACCATAAGCCTGGAAAGGTCCATGCTGTCATGCAACATAGCTGCCCTACACTCCTCCTCGAGATCCTCAGCAATCCCTGTTAAGAATCTACTCATCTCGTCTCTGCTGTTAGACACAAGAGAAGTGGCATACCTGGATAGTTTAACAAACTTTAGGGAATACTCCCTGACTGTTATTGATCCCTGCTAAAGGTTGATAAACTCCTCAACCCTTGCCTCCATCATCTCCCTGGGAAAGAACCTCTCCAGGAAGGTTGTCTTAAACAGCTCCCAAGTGACCGGAATTCCGCCCAAAGCTCGGCTATCCTGCCACATTTTGCACCAAGTCTGTGTAACATCCTTGAGTTAATTGGAAGCCAACTCTGCTTTCTCAGCATCTGTGTCCCCCATAGCCACCAAAATCTTATGCACCACATCCACAAACTCCTGGGGGTCCTCTGAAGTCTTAGACCCTGTGAAAATAGGAGGATTCATTCTCAAGAAGTTTCTCAGCCTGTCAGCCATGCTACGAACCGGTGGGTTCTCCCTTTGAACATTTTGCCGGTTGACCTGGGCATTCATGGCCTGGGCCTGCATAGTGATGGCATGTGCCATCTCGGCCAGAGATTCCCGCACCTCCGCATCAGTCAACCCAGCTGGGTTAACCGGCATAGCCACTTCTTCAGCTAGAGCCTGGGGTGGAACCTGATTGCCCCCAGCAGCTTCTCCTCCTCTCCTCTGACCAATGTTCCTCCTAGTATTCATTCTCTGAAAACAATATGAATTGGTGTTAGACACGCTCATAACGCCAAGAAATCAGACATTAGGAAAAGCAAGATAAGATCAGAAGAAGGGAAATTTTCCTACGCATCATGTAGTCTCTAATTCAGGATAGTGGTGCACTTCACTTCCATGACTTAGAAACTACTCAATGTGGTTGATGTGAACTTATTATCCTCGAAATTTAACCTAGTGCTCTGATACCAACTTTGTCATGACCGGAGTTTAGACCCCAGACGAGACCGGCGTCGTTGACCTCTCCGAGGTCGCAGACAAGCCTACTTACGTCATTCTTACTTCATCTAGGTTAATTTTAGCGGAAAATTTGAAACTTTTTGTTTCTTAACATGTATAAGGTCATCCTACTTACATTAATAATATTCACAATCAACCATCTAACATTAAGATTATCAATTGAAAGAAATAGTTCAATACTGCATTAAAAGTATAATTACCAATATGGCACCAATATAATGTCTAAAAAAAACGGAAAGAAACACTAGTGGAACATACTCCACTAGCTAAAGCCTACATCTAAGATAGATAGTAACGGTAGACATCCTCGAAAGCATGAGGGTATACCAAGTCCGGATGAAAGCTCCACGTCCGGATAGCTGCAACGTCAACATGTAAGATCTAGCGTCCACCTGTGCCTGCACCTAAAAATATAGAGTTGTATGGGATTAGTACACACTTGTACTAAGTATGGGTATATGCAAGCACACACCAAGGACATGCATGAGTAAGAATAGCTCTTTCCTAGCAACTTGATTATGGAAAGTCAAGTCAGTGGACTTGCCAAATTGGGATTAGGAAAGTTAGTGAACTTTCCAAATTAGGATTAGGAAAGTCAGTGAGCTTTCCAAATTTGGATTAGGAAAGTTAGTGATCTTTCTAAATTTGGATAAGGAAAGTCATGCCATGAAACTAACACATCATCATATTTATCATATTGAACAAAGCACATAACATCTTACACATAGCACATATCATATTGGATATAGCACATAACATCTTTTACAACCTTCATTCATATGCCATGAGACCTTGGAATCATGGACTTGACATTAAGACTTCCCAAAATGAGGGCTCAACATATGGGACCTCAACTAAGGAGTCTTCATTAGCAAACACAGATTCTGCTTCATTCATTCATACGTACTTCGTTTCATTTCGTTCATAGGCTAGTGTAAACACTAGCTATACCTAGGATGTTGTTTAAGACTTTCATCGGGCTTGCTGTGCAATGATCAAGAATAACCTAGTGTCATTACTTGAGTCTAGGTCACCTCTTGATTATCCTATCCTAACACCTTTGGTATCATTTATTTCATTGTGTGCATCATTTGAGGCTGGCCTCATTCATTCATTGGGAACTTTAACTTTAACCGACATAGATCATGTGAGCATCATGAAATCCAATGTCATGAAACCCCACACCGAAAAGAGGTGGAATCACCGGCCAAAGTGACCCAAAACATGCTAGCGTACATGGGAATTTAACCCCGCCAGATCCCTATATTGGCAATATAGGTTCGAAGACTAGGAGATATAAGGAGACCCATACCCGGCATGCCGGACAGTCTCATCTCATGAGAGTTACGTGAACCTCCGCCCTTCCCAAAAGAAGGCATCACCTCTCATAGCTAGTCTATCGGTGCTCAGTATAAAGTTCCATTACATTCAACTCATACGTCATGGAAGCTGGCTTCTAGTATGAGGACATCATAGCTCAATAGATGATTTCTCATCTCATCATTAGTATTAAGTGTGTTAATCTCAATACTTTCATTAGAGTGTTCATAGAGACTGGTCTCTTCATTAACTTTACACTCTCATAGGTGAGTACGTTTTGGTAACATTTACCTAGGCTCATTTGAGATTATTCCCATCTTTTACATTAGCCTCATATCATGTTTTCACCACATTCATTAACATTAGCACAATTGCTCTTCATAATTACTCACCCCATTTTACGTGAACATTCATTTCATCATATGCCAATGCACTTGGCCATTTGTGTGTTTCACACTCTTACTTAACCCTTCTAGGGTCGTATGCCAATGCTCTTGGCCATTTAGTGTATTTTACACTCGTACTTAACCGTTCTAGGGGTAAATTATTTCATTACATACATCTTAGGTTCACTTATTTTTAAACTTATTCTAGACTTATGGGTCTATACATACAAGCCATGAGACTTCATTCATAGTTCGTTAAGTGACTCATATCTTCCTAAGATTATGTAGTACAAGACTTATGCATCTTGTATGTATGCCAAGATCCCGATTTCGATCTAAGTAGGTGGCATTATTCTTGAACATTTAATTCACGTATGACTTATGTATCAATACGGAAATTTGGGCAAGGGAACCCAATTTCGAATCCCTTGGACAACACTTACATTTATTTTTTATTCATTTTGGTTTGATCCATACGACTTGGGGACCCAAGATCGAGCCCCAACACTTTCATTTTATTTTTCCCTTAATTTCTCTCTTCGTTTTTTGCTCAATGGAACTAAGGGGATGTGGGATCGAACCCCCACTACCTCATTTGCTTTTTATTTTCTTTACTATTACTTTCTCTCCTTTGGCCGAGGGGTTGTGGGTTCGAACCCCCACAGCCCCTCTTTAATTTATTTTAATTTTTCTCCTTGAATCTGCCTAGGAGGTCGGGGGTTAGATTCCCACGCCTCGCAATTCTTTTTTTTTCATTTCTCCTTTCTCCTTTAAGCTTGCTACAGCTTACTGAGGGGTGTGGGATCGATTCCCCACGACCCCATAATTTTTAATGAATTTTATAAGCCTTCTCCTATGCTCTTATTTCGCTACTGACCAGGGGATTGTGGGATCGATCCCCCACAGCCCCCTTTTTTTTATTTAATTACTACAGGCGTGGAGGGGCGTGGGATCGATTCCGCACGACCCCTTTTTCTTTTTATTAGTCACTGCATTCGCTGAGGGGGCGTGGGATCGATTCCCCACGACCCCATATATTTTTTTTTAATTTAACAGGCGTCTTCCGTGTTGTGGGATCGAAACTCCACAACAACATTTCATTTAATTCCCTTTTTTCTTCCCTTGCAAATTTCACTTACCAATGCCCCCAGATCGAGCCCCACCTGAGACATTCCTTTTTGTTATTAATAAAGGTTGCCTTAGTGAGGTCCTGGATTCGATCTCTAAAGACCTCACTTATTTTTTTTTTAATTGTTTTGACTTCCAAAATTTCCAGATTCTTTCTAAAGCCTATTTCCAGGTTCTAGAAATTTATTCCACGATTTTTCTACACCTTTTTCATCAAATTACACATTAGTTCTTAGGGCAATTTCATGGTTCATTTATAACTTTTTAGGTGCATTTTCATGGATTGGTTTAGCCAAGAATTTCTCACTCAATCCAGCCACATAACGTTTCATATGATCATCACGACTTACCTCAGTTTATAGACGTAAAAATACAACCATAATACATTAAACTTTTTGGAGCATTTAGCAGAGAACCTTAGTCACTGTAACATGCTTGCACACACACACTTGCACATAATTTCGAACACATGGGTTGTCTTTCATACGATTTCAAGTACACAAACATAATCATATTCATCACGAAAACATAATATACACATAAATCTACCAGCAATCATACCCAACCTATGATTCATTGGGAGCAAGTGACAGGGGCATGCAAAAGGGGAAACAATCCTCGTTTTCGAATGAATAATATGAACCTTAAGGGGTCTCTTGGAAAAGGGACCAAGAGAGAAGAAAACCCATACCTTTTTGACATTAAACCCTTGACTTGCTGCCCAAAAACTCCACCCAAGAACACGTCTAAGCCTCCTCAATGTCAACTCCACTCGAATGACAACCTCCCTTAGTCTAGTGTGCGATTAACGTTTGTTTTCTTGTGATTTCCTGTGACTTCTTCAAGTGTGAAGAACTTGCTTTATTTTTCAGCTCTTGACTCTTATTTTGGCAGAGAGAAAACGTGAGAAAGAATAAGAGAGATTGAGCGTGAGAGTGGAGAGATAAACGTGAGAGAGTGGGAGTTGTAGGAGGCTTAGGAGTCTAGTTTTAGGACATAGTCAATAGGGTTTTGTTTATTTAATAAAAATCTGATTTTTACTTTATTTTAAATCATATAATGAATAATAATTATTAGTTAATTACATTAATTCAATAGCTTAAATAAAAATCACATTAATTCATTGCTTCCACCTAGGTTCGAACCCGGGTGGAGCAAGACTTCACTTCAAGAGCTCAATTTCGGCCCTCTCTCCCCAAATTGACCATCCACCTTATTAATTAAATAATTAATTACATATTTAGGGAATTACGATACTACCCTTAGCCACGAAAAAGACCATTTTACCCCTAGACCCTTCAAACCTAAGATTTCCTCTTTTTAAGTCCGGTAAAGACTCCTTCGAGTAGATCTTCGTATTTGAGAGCCCTACATGGTTGGACCCAACCTTTCCAAGATCAACTAACTCCCCAAGTTAGTTGGCTTGGCTGTAGCAAGGGTTCCGAGGTCTGGTTCTACGCGTATCAATCCGTGTGAACCCTGGTCTAATCATAGGCATTCTTGACACATTAAGCATTACTTATCTTATCCATTTTTAGGGTTGTTACAAAATAGTTGTTTGTAGACCACAAAAAAGCAGAGAGAATCCGGAAAGGGAAGGATCAAGTTGTCTAGGGTTTCAAGTTTCTTTCGAGGTAGGTGATGGTTGTGATTATATGATTGTGTGATATACACTTGCTTTGCTTCGTTGTGATACTTGTATATGTATGCATGTTGTAATATTGATCATAGTTGTTGAAATTGGATACATTAATATTGATACCATGAAATCATGACTTGAATGTGTGATCTTGATGTGTTATTGGAATCGACTGCCACGTTTTGGCACTCTAACTTGGATCAGATTGCCACATTTCTGCATGATAACTAGGATTGGTTTCCACATTCCGGCATGCTAACAGTTTGACTTTGGATTCCGTGAGAAAACTAACTATCTGATGAAACATGTGAATTGTAATATTGATTCTTATGATAAAACTGAATATGTTGATATTTATGCTTGTATTATAATGTTGTAAATGCTTATTTATGTTACACTAGTGGGATAGCAGCGTGATCGTACCAGTATACGGTGGTTATGTATTGATTCTACACTTGCTCTTATTTTTGTTGAGTACAAGGCCTCTTCATACGACTGTTGATAGACCTTACTTAGAGGTCGGTGATCGCTTCAAGTTCAAGGGTGAGCCACATCATTCGGGCTCGCATGGAATTCTCTTTAGTCTATGTCCACCACTTTCGGTCCTAGATAGTATTTTAGTTAGACAGATAGTTCACTAGGAAATTCTTATTATACTTGGTTATCGTTTCTAGTTTTGGTACTTTGACTTTCAGATTTTACGTTAATCTTCCGCATTGTTAGTTAATTTTTAGATCTTTATTTAGTAATGGAACCTTGTTTTTAGTTATTTAATGTAATGACCCGGGACGTCATTTTTGGAAAGTTGATTATTCGTTCAACATGATTGTATTAATTGTTGGGTGATTGTAGATAAATGACTTAATCAATATTTAGTGGGCTAAAGTGTAATTTATTTAATACCTTATACCATTAGGTACATGTATTAAATATAAGTTAGTGGATTTTGTGAGTATTAATAAACAACTAATTTTATTTAAAAGAAGAGCCAAAAAACACAGATGAAAAAGGGAGAGGATAACGTAACCTAGCGCAACATCAATCAAAGAGGATTTTTTTTAGAATACTCGTTCGGCCATCTTCAATTCTTGGTAGGTAGGCATTAATTACTTTATATAAAAATGATTTAGTTTGTATAGCGTAGCACAATGGTTATTATTATTATTAATGGTTACCTAAATCTCCAGTTATTAAGATGTGATGATTGGCAATGATTGACATTGGAATCAATGATAGATGGACAATACTATAGAACATAGGGTATGTGTATTTGTTGGTTACTATTGTAATTTTATTAAGAGTTTGATGTTAAGAAAAGTATATTGATGTATGTTTGCTAAGGGAATCATGATCTTCTGGCATAAGGCCATATTTGGGGTTCAATGCATGTTACTAAATGGTGGGCCAATGATTGGACATAATGAGACAATCATTGGATGGGATAAAATGTGTCAAACAGAAAGAAAAGAAGGATCAATTCTACGTAGTACTGTTCTAATTAAATCAGTGGAGTAAATTTTATTTTTGGTCATTATGTTATGATTCAAGTTTTGATAGGTTGACATGTGTAATTAAATATTATATTTATATAGTAAGTGAATATCATTTGAATTATGATATTGGAAAGGAAATAATTTGAATTTAATCCTAGGCTTGAAACTTGGAAAACTATGGTAGTTGAAATATTAATTGACATAAAGATTTACAAACTTGATTATAAATTTTGGTGACTTTTTTGGTCAAGGTTAAACACATAAAAGTGTGGGTGTTGTTATTTCAAAACCTTTTTGTGGATATATATACTTGAATAAATTGCATCGATTTGGAAGCTCAAGGGAAACGGAAGGCTCAAGTCCCGGAGTGATTATTCGGGTGGCTAAGGCAGGTGGATTTCTAAACACTTGTTAAGCATATGAAATTTGTGTAATTCCTTGTGTGATGCTTGAGAATGATTTTGAGGCTTATTTCTTATTTGTTGGTGTTGTATTACAGTTGCATTGTGGTAAAGTGTGCCTTGTTATCAAAATGGTCATCTCCTCATTTTTATTTGAGCACATCATTTGCATTGATATGAGACATGGTTGTGATAAGTGTTATGTGATAAGAGGATGAAACATTTTGAGGGTCGTATCGCGCGCCGCAAGCCTCTCATTCTCTTCTTTTCCGAGGCATCCTGTGGAGAATTGTGAGGTAGCTGTTGTTTGTCATCTCAGAAAACCTTCCTACTCCCGTTTATGACTTTGTTTTTACTTGAAATGGAACTTCATTTTAGACTTGCGTGTTATATTTCAATTATAGTTCTTATATAAGAGGCTTGTGCACGTGAAAACCAGTTTTGGGATTAAATTAAGTTGAATTATTATTGGACTTTTGTTTTATTTCCGCACTTAATTAGGTGATTAGGTTTTAGGCTGACTTATTTTGGTGGGATAAGCCGAGTGTTATTAAGCCCTTTTTTGGGTCGTGACAAAATGGTATTAGAGCCCAAGTTCATAGTTCTCGCATGTATACAAGCTGAGTCTATCTATAGTCTTAAGGATCGGTATAGAGACATTTGTACTTATATATGAGAGGCTATAAATACTATTAGGAAACTTCCTTTCCTTCATTCTTTCTAATCGTGAGTGGTTACCTTTTCTTTGTATTGAGTTATTGTATATTCTTTTGACAGATGACGAGGACTAGAGCTAATGTTACCAGTGTTAGTTGGGAGGCACTTCCCGAGACAATTGTTGAGGCCCCAGCTATGGGTAGGGGTAGATCCCGAGCTAGAGGTCGTGCTCGTGGAATGGCACTAGATAGAGGTCGTGGACGTGGAGCTGCACCAGTGAGAGGTCGTGCTAGAGAGGTCTCTCTAGAGCCTCAAAATGATGCCAAAGAAGATCAGGTTCGTCCAGAGCCTGCAGTCACACCTTTGTTTCAGAATACATTATTGAGGGTGTTAGGTGTGCTTGAGAGATTTACTAAGGGTGGTGGTGCGACCGCCACACCACATGACTCTCAGACTAGAGAAGGGGCTCAGACCCAAGAGCAGCAACAAGCTCCAATTGTTCACGATGCGGTGGGGCAGCTACTAGTGGATCCCGTGGTTGAGAATGATGTTGCACCAACATTTGGGGGTCAAGGTGAACCATTGGTTGTCCTGACAGAGGATGAGCATCGTAGGTATTAGAGATTTCGAAAGATGGACCCACCTCAATTTCAAGGTCGGGAGAGTGAGGACGCTAATGCGTACATGCTAAGAGTTTCTAGAGGTGGTTGGATTAGCTGAATCACATGGGGTTCGTTATGCTACACTCCAGCTTTGTGGTCCAGCGAAAGAGTGGTGGAGAACTTATTCAGGGTCTTTGCCAGTTGGATCTTCTCTAGTGACTTGAGAGAAGTTTTCTATTGTATTTCATGATCGTTTTATCCCTTGGAGCGTGAGAGAGGAGAGTCGCTTGAGGTTTAATAATTTGAGACAGGACGACTTATTAGTTACTGAGTATGAGGCGCATTTTTTCCAGTTGTCTAGGTATTCTTTGGCCATTATTCCATATGAGACAAAGAGGGTCCGTAGATTTGTGAGGGGGTTGACTTTCTCTATAAGGTCAGTTGTGTTTTGGGAATCTAGAGAGGGGGCTTCTTTGCAGTCCATTGTGAGCGCCACCAAAGAGGCAGAATTGATGAAGAGAGAGGAGTTTGGGGACCCTAAAAGGGCCCGTACATCAGGTTAGTTTCATGGTGCCTCATATGGAGGTAGGGGATCACATAGAAGGAGTGGTTCCTTTCAGCAAAGCGGACCCATTCATGTATTTATGCCGACATTTGAGGTTGGTCAGACATCTTGGGGTTATTATAGCCCGCGTTATGGCCCGTACAGTTCACACATCGAACTACAGGGCGAGGCAATTATAGTGTGTTTTTAGGGTCCACAAAGCAGTTCCTAGGTTAAAGATTTTTCTTTTCTTGTCGAGATCCCGATCACCTAATGCGATAATGTACTTCTCAGAGGGGTCGTGGGGTCCCCCCAACCTAATTATTAATTTCAGACTAGACCACCGACACCACAAGGTAGAGACCGTGCCAGAGTTCAGTCAGGTAGAGGTGGTAGAGTTTCTAGTAGTTGTGTTGCAGCTCAGCAGAGTGTGGGTAGAGGTACCACCCAGGCTAGAGGTGGAGGAGGGGACCACTGTTATGGTGGATACCTCAGATGATGTTATTACAGGAATCATCCTAGTATGCCATCGACCTATGTCTGTATTGTTTGATCAAGGGTCTATATTCTCTTATGTGTCTACCTATTTTTCTACTGAATTTGATATGATATGTGATAGCATGAATGTACCTATTCGTGTTTCTACACCCGTGGGTCAACCCTTAGTGGTGGATCGAGTGCATCGTTCCTGTCTAGTGTCTTTGGGTAGGTATGACACTTGGGTAGACTTAATCATTCTATGGATTGTAGACTTTGATGTTATCTTGGGTATGAATTGTCTTTCTCCTTATCATATTGTTCTTGATTGTAATGCTAGGACTGTGACTTTAGCAATGCCTGGTGTTTCGAGGGTTGAGTAGAAGGGTGTTAGTGGTTCTTATCCTAGCAAGGTCATCTCTTTTATCCGTGCTTAGAGATTGGTGGAGAGAGGGTGTTTGTCTTACTTAGCTTTTTTCTGGGATACTAGTGTTGAACCACCTCCCATGGACTCTGTTCCCATGGTTTAAGTGATTCTTGATGTATTTCCTTCTGATCCTCCAAGTGTTCCTCCCGATAGGAATATTAATTTTGCTATTGATTTTGAGCCGGGAAATAAGACAATTTATATCCCTCCCTGCCGTATGGCTCCAGCAGAGTTGAAAGAGTTGAAGGATAAATTGCACGATTTATAGAGTAAGGGTTTTATTCGCCCTAGTGTATTACCTTGGGGTGCCCCTATATTGTTTGTGAAGAAGAAGTATGGGACTATGAGGATGTTTATTGATTAAAGCCATTTGAACAAGGTAACTGTAAAGAATAAGTATCCTCTTCCACATATTGATGACTTATTTGATCATCTACAGGGAGAGTCATTGTTCTCTAAGATTGATTTGAGGTCTAGGTATCATTAGTTGAAGATTAGGGCATAAGATATCCCTAAGACTACTTTTCGAACCTGGTATGGGCATTATGAGTTCCTAGTGATGTCTATCAGATTCACTAATGCCCCTGCAACATTCATGGAGTTGATGAAAGGGGTATTTATACCATACCTTGATTTCTTTGTGATTGTTTTCATCGATGACATCTTGGTTTACTCTAGATTAAGGAGGACCATGTCCGACACTTGAGGATTGTATTTTAGAGGTTGAGAGAAGAAACGGTGTACGCCAAGTTCTGAAAGTGTGAGTTCTCGCTTAGTTCTGTGACATTCTTGGGACACGTGGTGTCGAAGGAGGGTATTAGAGTAGATCGTCAACGATTGAGGATGTTAGACGATAGACGCGACCCACTTCTCCTACTGAGATTCAGAGTTTTGTGGGATTGGCAGGTTATTACCAACAATTTATTCAGAGTTTTTCTACAATTGCTGCTCCATTAAGTAGTTTGACTCGTCAGGGTGTGGGTTTTCAGTGGTTTGATGAGTGTGAGAAGAGCTTTCAAAAGATCAAGACTTTGTTGACTTCGGATCGTGTGTTGACTCTACCTTAGGATGATGTAGACTTTACTATGTATTGTGATGCTTCAGGAGTCGCTTTGGGTGGCGTATTGATGCAGAAGGTGAAGGTGATTGCTTATGCTTCTAGGCAGTTGAAGTCCCATGAGAACAACTACCCTACACATTATTTGGAGTTAGCGGTTATGGTATTTGTACTTAAGTTATGGCATCATTATTTGTATAGGGTTCATTATGAGATCTTTACTGATCATCGGAGTCTTCAATATATCTTTCGTCAGAGGGATTTGAATTTGAGGCAACAGAGATTGCTTGAGTTGCTGAAGGAATATGATGTGACCATTTTGTATCATCCGGGGAAGACCAATGTTGTGGCCGATGCTCTGAGTAGGAAGACTCCTAGAATGGGGAGTGTTGCAGCGCTTAGTATTGAGGAGAGACCATTGGCTAGAGATGTTCACATCTTAGCTAATAGTCTTGTTCGATTGTTGATTTCAAAGGAGAGTGATGGGATGATTGCTTTTATTGAGGCTCGATCATCATTAGTCGAGCACATATGTGCGCACCAGTTTGATGATGAGAAGTTATGTGTAACAACCTGAAAATGACTATCCTAAGTAATGCCTAAACGTACCTAGAAGGCCTAGATTAGACCGGGTTCACACTGCTTAATGCGCGTGAAACCAGACCTCAGAACCTATGCACCAGCGAAGCCAAACAACTTGGTGAGTTAGTTGAGCTAGGAAAGGTTGGGTCAAGCCATGTAGGGCACCCGAAATGAAGAGATTCACCCGAATGAGTTTTAACCGGACTTGAAAGGGTAATCTTAGGTTTGGAGGGTATAGGGGTAAAATGGTCTTTTCCAGGCTAAGGGTAGTACTGTAATTACCCTAAATAATTAATTAATTAATTAATTAATATAAAAAATGGACAATTCGGGTAGAGTTGACCCGAATTGACCCATTTTCGCGAGAAGGGCTTCACCCGGGTTCGATCCTTGGTGGAAGCAATATTAAGTTGAATTAATTGGTATTTAATTTGCTGATTTAAGTAAGGGAAAATCAGATTTTTAATTTAAAAGAGTTCTAGTTTGACTAAGTCTTCAACTAAAACTCCTACTCCTAAACTTACTCTCACATCTCTCCACTCTCTTTCCCACGCCTATCCACTCCCTTTCTCACGCTCATCATCAGTAAACAGAACAAAAAAATCAAAAAAAAAGTTCATCACTCTTGAAGAACTTGTACGCTAAAACTCAAAAGAAAAACTAAACTAAAAACGAAAAGCGCAATCATTTTTCAAACGGTTTGCGCGTGAGATTTTGTTGGAGAAGAATTTGTTTTTCGTGGGATTTTGCAGTACTTGAGATCAGGTTTGAAAGGTCTTATACGACGAAAAAAGGTATGGGTTTTCTTCCTCTTGGTCCCTTTCCCAAGAGACCCCTAAGATTCAGTCGAATTCTAATCCGAAAACTAGGAATGTTCCCCTTTTCATGTCCCTGTCACTAGCTCCCATTGATTGTTGTAGGTTGGGTATGATTGCTTGTAGAATTTAGGAATGTAAAGTGTTTTTGTGATTATTATGTTCATCTATGTATGTTCGGAATTATGTGATGATAAACGTGTGCAAAATGTGTGTGCTGCCGTGTTCTTGGGCATGGTTTGGAGCATGAAAATGGCATGTTAAAACCTTGTGTTTTTGTATAAAATTACTTGGAAATAATGCATATAATAATGTACGAAATGACTAAAGAAATTGCCATAAAAATCCAACGTATACATGTTAAGAAAAACTGGATTGAAAGGATGACCAAATTTCCAAAAATCTGGAAATTGGTCTCGGCATGGGCAGTGTGGAGGAGTTTGATTTTTAATTTTTTTTTGAAGAGGTGAGGTCATTAGGTATTGAATCCAATACCTCATCATATGAAAGCTACTAAAAATTCGATAGTAAAAATGAGGTAAGGGGGATTCGAAATGGGGTAAGGCTGGGTGAAGAAATAAGAGAAAAAGGGAAATAAACAAAATGGGGAGTGTGGGGATCGAACTCACACCCTCTCGGATAGGTGAGAAAAGCAGGAAACACTAAAGAAAAATAAAATGAGGTTGTGGGGGATCGATCCCACATACTCTTGGTCTCAAACAAAAAATAGAGAGGAAGGAAAAGAAAGAAAAAAGGAAGTGTGGGCGTTGGGGATCAACCTCGGGTCTCCAAGCCGAAAATGTAAACTAAAAAAATTAAATATGAGACTAAGTGTTGCTCAAGGGATTCAAAATCGGGTTCCCTTGCCCAAATACGTATTGATACATAAGTCTTACGTGATTAAATATTTAATGAATGCTGCCTATAGGAATTGAAATTGAGACCTTGGCATATTTACAAGATGCATAAGTCTTGTACCATATATTCTTGGGTAAGTATAAGTCACTTAGACGAATTATGAATGAAGCCTCATGGCTTGTACGTATGGGTTCATAAGTCCAGCGTACGTTTAAAAATGAGTGAACCTAAGATGCATATGATGAAATGATCTAATCCCAAGAGGGTTCAGTAAGAGTGTGAAATACACTAAAAGGCCAAGTGCATTGGCATATGATGAGATGAACATTCACGTACCGGGGTGAGTAATTATGAAGAGCTAATATGCTAAAGTTAATGAATGTGGTGACAACATTATAAAAGGCTAATATGAAAGACGAGATCAATCCCAAATGAGCCTAATAAGTGTTACCAAAAAGCGTACTCACCTATGAGAGAGTAAACCTAATAAAGAGACCAGTCTGTAAGAAACACTCTAATGAAAGTATTGAGATTAATGCACACTTAATACTAATAATGAGATGAGAAATCATCTAATGAGCAATGATGCCCTCATGCTAGAACCAGCTTCTATGATGTGTGAGATGAATGTAATGGAACTTTATACGGAGCACCGATATGCTAGCTATGAGTCGCGATTCCTTCTTTCGGGAAGGCAGAGATTCGTGTAAATCTCATGAGATGAGACTGTCCGTTTAGGCGGGTATGGGTCTCCTTATATCTCCTAGTCTTTGAACCTATGCAGCCAACATAGGGATCTAGAAGGGTTCAATTCCCTATATACGCTAGCATGTTTTGGTTTCTCTTTGACCGGTGATTCCACCTCTTTTCGGTGTGGGGTAGAGACTGGATTTCATGGATCTCACATGATCTATGTCGGTTAAAGTTAAAGTTCCAAAGAAAGAATGAGGCCAGCCTCATGTAATGCACACTATGAAATGGATGATACCAAAGGTGTTTGGATAGGATAATCAAGAGGTGAACTAGACTCAAGTAATGACACTAGGTCATTCTTGGTCATTGCACAGTGAACCCAAGAGAGTCCTAAACAACATCCTAGGTATATAAATGAATGAAAAATGAAGTACGTATGAATGAATGAAGCAGACTCTGTGTTTGCTAAAGAAGGCTCCCTAGTTGAGGTCCCATATGTTGAGCCCTCATTTGGGAAGTCCTAATGTTAAGTCCGTGATTCCAAAGTCTCACGGCATACGAACGAATGATATATTATATATGTATGTGCTAAATGATGTGTGTTATGTGCTGTGTGCAATATGAAAAGAATGATGATGCATGTTACTCTCATAGCATGACTTTCCTAATCTGATTTGGCAAGTCCAACTGACTTGGTTTTCCATAACTCATATCGTTAAGAGAGAGCTCTTCTTAACCATGCATGTCCTTGGAGTGTACTTGCATACAGCCATACTTAGTACAAGTGTGTACTAATCCCATACAACCCTTTACTTTTAGGTGCAGGTGCAGGTGGACGCTAGAGCTTACGAGACTACGTTGAAGTTATCCGAACGTGGAGCATTCATCCGGACTTGGTAGGCCCTCGTGCTTTCGAGGATGCTTATATCTTATATTCTATCTTAGTCGTAGGCATGAGCTAGTGGAGGATGTTCCACTAGCATTTCTTTCTTACTTATTTTCAGACGTCGTATTGGTGCCATTTTGGCAATTTTTTATTAATGAAGTTATGAACTATTTCCTTCATCTGAATATCTCATTATTAGATGGTTATTGTGAACTGATGTGATATAATGCAATTCTTACTATGAAGTCTATGTATACTTCAAAGCAAACATAAGTTTTAAATTTTCCGCTAAAATTAACCTATACGATGTAATGATGACGTATGTAGGCTTGTCTGCGACCTCCGAGAGGTCAAAGACGCCGGTTTTGGCTAGGGTATAGACCCCGGTCGTGACAAATGTGGTATCAGAGCATTAGGTTAAATTCCAAGGATAATAAGTTCACATCAACCACATCGAGTAGTTTCTAAGTTATGGTAGTGAAGTGCACCACTATCATGAATTAGAGACTGCATGATGCGTAAGAAAATTTTCCTTCTTCTCATCTTATCGTGCTTTCCTTAATGTCTGATTTCTTGGTGTTATGAGCGTAATTAACATCAATGAAGTAGATCTGGTCTGGGAGGGGTACAATTGGAGTCATTCAAGTTCCTTGATTTCGAACCTAAAAGCTAATAAAATGATGTCCAAGGGATTATTATGACATCTTGTCAGTGTCAATGATCTAGATCATGATATTTCTTCCATGGACTCTGTGTCTATAGTGAATGAGTTCCAAGATGGTTTTCCCGATGATTTGCCTGGAGTCCCTCCCCCTCGAGAGATTGATTTTGGTATCGACCTAGATCCCGATACCAAACCGATTTCAATTCCTCCCCACAGAATGGCTCCAGCAGAACTCAAAGAGTTGAAGCTGCAGTTAAAATATCTCACTAATAAGGGCTTCATCCAGCCGAGCATATCCCCTTGGGCGCTCCAGTGTTGTTTGTGAAAAATAAGGATGGAACCCTTAGGATGTGTATCGATTATCGGCAGCTCAACAAAGTCACTATAAAGAACAAGTATCCACTTCCCAGAATAGATGACTTATTCGACCAGCTCCAAGGTCTAGTTTCTTCTCAAATATTGATCTTCGTTCCGGGTATCATCAGCTTAGGGTTAGGGATGAAGATATCCCAAAGACAGACTTTCGTACCCGTTATGGTCATTATGAGTATCTAGTTATGTCATTTGGTCTCACTAATGCACCAGCTGCATTTATGGACCTCATGAACCGAGTCTTCCGTGAATACCTTGATTATTTAATCATAGTATTCACTGATGACATCCTCATCTACTATAACACCAAGGAAGAGCATGAACAACATTTGAGACTAACCTTGCAGGTACTTAGACAACATCAGTTGTATGCCAAATTCAGCAAGTGTGAATTCTGGCTTGGATCAGTGACCTTCCTGGGTCATGTTGTGTCCGATCAGGGTGTGGAGGTGTACCTAGGAAGAATGAGGCTATTGAGAACTGGCCAAGACCTCTTACTCCCACCGATATCCGTAGCTTTCTGGGATTGGCTGGTTACTACCGCAGGTTCGTGGAGGGTTTTTCTTCCATTGCTGCCCCACTGATAGCTTTAACTAAGAAGAAAGCCAAGTTCGAATGGGCGGAGAGTTTCCAGGAGCTCAAGGACAGACTCACTTCAGCCTCATTGCTTACGTTGCCTAAATGTGGTGAGAAGTACAATGTTTATTGTGATGCATCTAGGGTTGGTTTGGGTTGTGTTCTTATGCAGGGTGGTACACTGATAGCCTACGCGTCCAGACACCTCAAGGTTCATGAGAAGAATTATCCCCCTCATGACCTGGAGTTGGCAGCTGTGGTGTTTGGATTGAAGCTGTAGAGGCATTACTTGTACGGGGTGCATGTGGATGTGTTCACAGACCACAAGAGTCTCCAGTACGTGTTCACGCAGAGGGAGTTGAATCTACGTTAGCGGAGATGGTTGGAGCTGTTGAAGGACTATGACATGAGTGTCCACTACCATCCAGGAAAGGCAAATGTTGTAGCTGATGCTTTGAGCAGGTTGAGAATGGGGAGTACAACCCACGTTGATGATGGGAAGAAGGAGTTGGTGAAGGATGTACACAGACTGGCCAGACTGTGTGTGCAGTTGATGGATTCTACTAGTGGCGGTGTTTCAGTTCATCCTAGTTCTGAATCATCCGTGGTAGTTGAAGTCAAGAAAGGTCAGCATCTTGATCATGTGTTGATGGAGTTGAAGGACTCAGTGCTGGTAAAGATGAATGAGTCCTTTGCTTTGGTAGGTAACGACATACTTCGGTACCAGGACAGGCTGTGTGTACCAGATGTAGATGATTTGCGGACCAAGATTGTTGCAGAGGCCCATGGTTCCACGTATTTGATACATCCAGGTTCCACCAAGTTGTATCATGACCTCAAGCTGATATACTGGTGGATGGAATGAAGAAAGACGTTGCTGAGTATGTGGCCAGGTGTCCTAATTGTCAGTAGGTTAAGGCGGACAACCTTAAGCCTAGTGGTCTCACTCAGATGATTGAGGTTCTAAATTGGAAGTGGGAGGCCATTAACATGGACTTCGTGGTTGGTCTTCTGAGGACTAGGAGACAACATGACTCTACATGGGTTATTGTGGACAAGATGACTAACTCTGCCCACTTTATCCGTGTGAAGTCTACTTATAGGGCCGAGGATTATGCGAGACTCTACATTGATGAGATTGTGAGGTGGCATGGGATTCCTTTGTCTATCATTTCGGATAGAGGAGCTCTGTTCACTTCGCATTTCTGGAGATCCTTCCAGAAGAGCTTAGGCACGCAGGTAAAGCTCAGTACTGCTTTCCATCCTCAAACAGATGGGCAGGCAGAGCGCACCATTCAAACATTGGAGGACATGTTGCGGGCATGTGTGATCGACTAATTGGGACGACCATCTTCCATTGATAGAGTTCTCGTATAATAACATCTATCACTCCAGCATTGGAATGGCACCGTTTGAGGCACTGTTGTGGTAGGAGGTGTTGGTCTCTAGTTGGGTGGTTCGAGGTTAGAGAGTCATCCCTTTTTGGTCCAGAGATCATTCATGAGGCCTTAGAGAAGGTCAGGGTGATTAGGGACAGGTTGGCTACTGCTTACAGTCGGCAGAAGTCTTATGCAGATAACAGGAAGCGGCCCTTAGAGTTTGATGTTGGTGACCAGGTCTACTTGAAGATATCACCCATGAAGGGGGTGATGAGGTTTGGTAGGAAGGGGAAGTTGAGTTCGAGGTACGTTGGGCCATACGAGATTCTATAGCGTGTGGTTGAGGTGGCCTATGAGTTGGCATTGCCTGCGGAGCTAACTTCTGTTCATCCAGTCTTTCATGTCTCTATGTTGAAGAAGTGCCTTGGTGATCCAGCATCGATTCTGCCTGTTGAAGGTTTGGGGGTTGATGAAGACTTGTCCTATGAGGAGGTTCCTGTTCAGATTTTAGACCGGCAGGTAAAGCGGCTGAGAAACAAGGAGGTTGCGACAGTGAAGGTATTATGGAGGAACCATCTAGTTGAGGGTGCTACGTGGGAGGCCGAGGCCGACATGAGATTCCACTATCCTTATCTTTTAAGCTCTTGAGGTTAGACTTCTTACTCTTAAGTCTAAGTTTCCTTATCTCCTCTATTCTTGGTTGTTGTTGCTTGACTGTGTATAGTACTCATGTTATGATATGACTGGCATTGTGCTAGATAATTAGAAGTGTCATTCGGGGAAGAATGTTCCTAAGGGGGGGAAGATAATGTAACAACCCGAAAATGACTATGCTAAGTAATGCCTAAACGTACCTAGAATGCCTAGATTAGACCAGGTTCACACGGCTTGATGCGCGTGGAACCATACCTCAGAACCTATGCACCAGCCAAGCCAACCAACTTGGTAAGTTAGTTGAGCTAGGCAAGGTTGGGTCCAGCCATGTAGGGCACCCGAATTGAAGAGATTCACCCGAATGAGTTTTAACCAGACTTGAAAGGGGTAATCTTAGGTTTGGAGGGTCTTGGGGTAAAATGGTCTTTTCCAGGCTAAGGTAGTATTGTAATTACCCTAAATATTAAATTAATTAATTAATTAATATAAAAAGTGGAAAATTCGGGTGGGGTTGACCCGAATTGACCCATTTTCGCGAGAAGGGTTTCGCCCGGGTTTGATCCTTGGTGAAAGCAATATTAAGTTGAATTAATTGGTATTTAATTTGCTGATTTAAGTAAGGGAAAATCAGATTTTTAATTTAAAAGAGTCCTAGTTTGACTAAGTCTTCAACTAAAACTCCTACTACTAAACTTACTCTCACATCTCTCCACTCTCTTTCTCACGCCTATCCATTCTCTTTCTCACGCTCATCATCAGTAAACAGAACAAAAAAATAAAAAATAAAAAGTTCATCACTCTTGAAGAACTTGTACGCTAAAACTCAAAAGAAAAACTAAACTAAAAACGAAAAGCGAAATCATTTTTAAATGGTTTGCGCGTGAGTTTTTGGTGGAGAAGCATTTGTTTTTTGTGGGAGTTGGCAGTACTTGAGATCAGGTTTGAAAGGTGTTAAACAATGAAAAAGGTATGGGTTTTCTTTCTCTTGGTCCCTTTCCCAAGAGACCCCTAAGATTCAGTCGAATTCTAATCCGAAAACTAGGAATGTTCCCCTTTGCATGTCCCTTTCACTAGCTCCCATCGATTGTTATAGGTTGGGTATGATTGCTGGTAGAATTTAGGAATGTAAAGTGTTTTGTGATGATTATGTTCATGTATGTATGTTCAGAATTATGTGATGATAAACGTGTGCAAAATGTGTGTGCTGCCGTGTTCTTGGGCATGGTTTGGAGCATGAAAATGGCATGTTAAAACCTTGTGTTTTTGTATAAAATTACTTGTAAATAATGCATATAATAATGTATGAAATGACTAAAGAATTTGCCATAAAAATCCAACGTATACATGTTGAGAAAAACTGGATTAAATGAATGACCAAATTTTCAGAAATCTGGAAATTGGTCTCGGCATGGGCAGTGTGGAGGACTTTGAATTTTAATTTTTTTTTAAGAGGTGAGGTCATTAGGTATTGAACCCAAGACCTCATCATTTGCAAGCTACTAAAAATTCAATAATAAAAATGAGGTAAGGGGGATTCGAAATAGGGTAAGGCTAGGTGAAGAAATAAGAGAAAAAGGGAAATAAACAAAATTTGAAGTGTGGGGATCGAACCCACAACCCCTCGGATAGGTGAGAAAAGCAGGAAACACTAAATAAAAATAAAATTAGGTTATGGGGGATCGATCCCACATCCTCTTGGTCTCAAACGAAAATAGAGAGGAACGAAAAGAAAGAAAAAAGGAAGTGTGGGCGTTGGGGATCGACCTCGGGTCCCCAAGCCAAAATTGTAAACTAAAAATAAATAAATATGAGACTAAGTGTTGCTCAAGGGATTCGTAATCGTGTTCCCTTGCCCAATTCCGTATTGATACATAAGTCTTACGTGATTAAATATTTAATGAATGCTGCCTATAGGAATTGAAATCGAGACCTTTGCATATTTACAAGATGCATAAGTCTTGTACCATATAATCTTGGGTAAGTATAGGTCACTTATACGAATTATGAATGAAGCCTCATGGCTTGTACGTATGGGTTCATAAGTCCAGCGTACATTAAAAAAAAAGTGAACCTAAGATGTATATGATGAAATGATGTAATCCCAAGAGGGTTAAGTAAGAGTGTGAAATACACTAAAAGGCCAAGTGCATTGGCATATGATGAGATGAACATTCACGTAACGGGGTGAGCAATTATGAAGAGCTAATATGCTAAACTTAATGAATGTGGTAACAACATTATAAGAGGCTAATATGAAAGACGAGATCAATCCCAAATGAGCCTAATAAGTGTTACAAAAAATCATACTCACCTATGAGAGCGTAAACCTAATAAAGAGACCAGTCTCTAAGAAACACTCTAATGAAAGTATTGAGATTAATGCACACTTAATACTAATGATGAGATGAGAAATCATCTAATGAGCAATGATGCCCTCATGCTAGAAGCCAGCTTCTACGATGTGTGAGATGAATGTAATGGAACTTTATAAGGAGCACCGATAGGCTAGCTATGAGTCGCGATTCCTTCTTTTGGGAAGGTAGTGGTTCGTGTAAATCTCATGAGATGATACTGTCCGTTTAGGCGGGTATGGGTCTCCTTATATCTTCTAGTCTTTGAACCTATGCAGCCAACATAGGTATCTAGCATGGTTCAATTCCCTATATACGCTAGCATATTTTGGTTTCACTTTGGCCGGTGATTCCACCTATTTTCGGTGTGGGGTAGACACTGGATTTCATGGAGCTCACATGATCTATGTCGGTTAAAGTTAAAGTTCCAAAGAAAGAATGAGGCCAGCCTCATGTAATGCACACTATGAAATGAATGATGCCAAAGGTGTTTGGATAGGATAATCAAGAGGTGAACTAGATTCAAGTAAGGACACTAGGTCATTCTTGGTCACTGCACAGTGAACCCGAAGAGAGTCCTAAACAACATCCTAGCTATATAAATGAATTGAAAAATGAAGTACGTATAAATATATGAAGCAGACTCTGTGTTTGATAAATAAGGATAAATAAGGCTCCCTAGATGAGGTCCCATATGTCGAGCCCTCATTTGGGAAGTCCTAATGTTAAGTCCGTGATTCCAAGGTCTCACGGCATACGAACGAACGATATATGATATATGTATGTGCTAAATGATGTGTGTTATGTGATGTGTGTATAGGTGGCAAATGGGCGGGTTGGGTCAAATGTGGGCGGGTTGAAAATGGGTAATCATTCAACCAGCCCATATTTGATATGGGTAAAAATGGGTTGGGTAATAAATGGGTTGGGTAAAATACTAGTTTACCCATATTTTACCCATATTTCATGAATAAATAGTTCTTTACTTAAGAATTCAATATTGAGAAAATATTTTAGTCTTTTTTTTTAGATGAAATCTGTTGAAAATGCTTCATTTAGTTTTATTTTATTATAAAAGTAAAAAAAAAAAACTTTAAAAAAAAATTTTTTTTTTGGGGGGGGGGAAGGTGGGGGAGGGGGGCGTCCACGGTAAGGTGAAAAAAATTTTGAAAGTTAAAAATATTGTTTAAACAAACTTAATATTTTTGAGGGTGGGGTTGGGTGGGTGTAGGGGTGGGGGTGGGGGACGATGTTGGGGTGGGGTGGGGGACGATGCTGGGGTGGGGTGGGTCCAGGGTAGAGTGAAAAAATAAATATTTGAAGTTGAAATTTTTAAAACAAGCTTAATTTTATTTTGGGTGGGGTGGGGGTGGGGGGATGGGGGGATGATGGTAGGGATGAAAAAATGAAATGTGAAGTTGAAAACATTTTTTAAAAGTAAACTTAATTATTATTTTTTGGGGGTGGGGGGGTGGGTTGGGGGGGGAGTCGAGGGTAGGGGTGAAAAAATAAAATTTTGAAGTTCAAAATATTTTTTTAAAATAAACTTTATTTATTTTTTGAAAACGTGGGATGGAGGTCGAGAGTTGAAATATTAATAGGGATCCATATATGAAAGTTTTGAAAAATCACTTCTAAAACTTGGTAACATAAGGTTTTGTGAAATTTTGAAGAAAACTTGCAACACCCATATTTGACCCGTAGTTTACCCATAATATACGCATATTTTAATGGGTAAAATATGGGTATAATCTCAAATATTACCCATATTTAAAATTACTCTTTCAACCCATATTTGAAAGACTATTGGGGTGGGTAATTGAAAAATAGGCTTAAATTGCCAGCACTAGCTGTGTGCAATATGAAAAGAATGATGATGCATGTTACTCTCATAGCATGACTTTCCTAATCTGATTTGGCAAGTCCAACTGACTTGGCTTTCCATAACTCATATCGTTAGGAGAGAGCTCTTCTTAATCATGCATGTCCTTGGTGTGTACTTGCATACACCCATACTTAGTACAAGTGTGTACTAATCCCATACAACCCTTTACTTTTAGGTGCAGGTGCAGGTGGACGCTAGAGCTTACGAGACTACATTGAATCTATCCGGACGTGGAGCATTCATCCGGACTTGGTAGGCCCTCATGCTTTCGAGGATGCTTATCTCTTATATTCTAGTTTAGACGTAGGCATGAGCTAGTGGAGGATGTTCCACTAGCATTTCTTTCTTACTTATTTTTAGACGTCGTATTGGTGCCATTTTGGCAACTTTATATTAATGCAGTTATGAACTATTTCCTTCATTTGAATATCTCATTATTAGATGGTTATTGTGAACTGATGTGATATTATGCAATTCTTACTATGAAGTCTATGTATACTTCAAAGCAAACATAAGTTTTAAATTTTCCACTAAAATTAACATGTACGATGTAATGATGACGTATGTAGGCTTGTCTGCGACCTCGGAGAGGTCAACGACGCCAGTTTTGGCTAGGTTCTAGACCCCAATCGTGACAAACGTGATATCAGAGCATTAGGTTAAATTCCAAGGATAATAAGTTCACATTAACCACATCGAGTAGTTTCTAAGTTATGGTAATGAAGTGCACCACTATCACAAATTAGAGACTGCATGATGCGTAGGAAAATTTCCCTTCTTCTGATCTTATCGTGCTTTCCTTAATGTCTGATTTCTTGGTGTTATGAGGTATCTAACATCAATGTAGTAGAGTTGGTCTGGGAGGGGTACAATTCGAGTCGTTCAAGTTCTTTGATTTCAAACCTAAAAGCTAATAAAATGATGTCCAACGGATTGTTATGCCATCTTGTGAGTGTCAATGATCTAGATCATGACATTCCTTCCATAGACTCTGTGCCTGTAGTGAATGAGTTCCAAGATGTTTTCCCTGATGATTTGCTTGGAGTCCCTCCCCCTCGAGAGGTTGATTTTGGTATTGACCTAGATCCCGATACCAAACCGATTTCAATTCCTCCCTACAAAATGGCTCCAGCTAAACTCAAAGAGTTGAAGCTGCAGTTAAAATATCTCAATGATAAGGGCTTCATCCTGCCGAGCATATCCCCTTGGGGTGCTCCAGTGCTGTTTGTCAAAACTAAGGATGGACCCCTTAGGATATGCATCAATTATCGGCAGCTCAACAAAGTCACTATAAAGAACAAGTATCCACTTCCCAGAATAGATGACTTATTCGATCAGCTCCAAGGGTCTAGTTTCTTCTCAAATATTGATCTTCGTTCCGGGTATCATCAGCTTAGGGTTAGGGATGAAGATATCCCAAAGACAGCCTTTCGTACCCGTTATGGTCATTATAAGTTTCTAGTTATGTCATTTGGTCTCACTAATGCACCAGCTGCATTTATGGACCTCATGAACCGACTCTTCCGTGAATACCTTGATTCTTTCGTCATAGTATTCATTGATGACATCCTCATCTACTCTAAGACCAAGGAAGAGCATGAACAACATTTGAGAATAACCTTGCAGGTACTTAGACAACATCAGTTGTATGCCAAATTCAGCAAGTGTGAATTCTGGCTTAGATCAGTGACCTTCCTAGGTCATGTTGTGTCCGATCAGGGTGTGGAGGTAGACCCCGGAAAGACTGAGGCTGTTAAGAACTGGCCAAGACCTCTTACTCCCACCGATATTCGTAGCTTTCTGGGATTGGCTGGTTACTACCGCAGGTTCGTGAAGGGTTTTTCTTCCATTGCTGCCCCACTGACAGCTTTGACTAAGAATAAAGCCAAGTTCGAATGGGCGGAGACTAGTGAGAAGAGTTTCGAGGAGCTCAAGAACAGACTCACTTCAGCCTCAATGCTTACGTTGCCTAACTGTGGTGAGAAGTACACTGTTTATTGTGATGCATCTAGGGTTGGTTTGGGTTGTTTTCTTAAGCAGGGTGGTAAGGTGATAGCCTACGCGTCCAGACAGCTCAAGGTTCATGAGAAGAATTATCCCACTCATGACCAGGAGTTGGCAGCTGTGGTGATTGCATAGAAGTTGTGAAGGCATTACTTGTACAATGTGCATGTGGATGTGTTTACAGACCACAAGAGTCTCCAGTACGTGTTCACGCAGAGGGAGTTGAATCTACGTCAGCGGAGATGGTTGGAGTTGTTGAAGGACTATGACATGAGTGTCCACTACTATCCAGGGAAGGCAAATGTTATAGCTGATGCTTTGAGCAGGTTGAGCATGGGGAGTACAGCCCACGTTGATGATGGGAAGAAGGAGTTGGTGAAGGATGTACACAGACTGGCCAGACTGGGTGTGCGGTTGATAGCTTCTACTAGTGGGGGTGTTTCAGTTCATCCTAGTTCTGAATCATCCTTGGTAGTTGAAGTCAAGAAGGGTCATCATCTTGATCCTGTGTTGATGGAGTTGAAGGACTCAGTGGTGGTAAAGATGAATGAGTCCTTTGCTTTGGGAGGTGACGGCATACTTAGGTACCAGGACAGGCTGTGTGTACCAGACGTGGATGATTTGCGGACCAAGATTGTTGCAGAGGCCCATGGGTCCAAGTATTCGATACATCCAGGTTCCACCAAGATGTATCATGACCTCAAGCAGATCTACTGGTGGGATGGCATGAAGAAGGACATTGATGAGTATGTGGCCAGATGTTTAAATTGTCAGTAGGTTAAGACGGAGCACCTTAAGCCTGGAGGTCTCACTCAGATGATTGAGGTTCCGACTTGGAAGTGGGAGGCCATTAACATGGAATTCTTGGTTGCTCTTCCGAGGACTAGGAGACAACATGACTCCATATGGGTTATTGTGGACAGGATGACTAAGTCTGCCCACTTTATCCCTGTGAAGTCTACTTACAGGGCCGAGGATTATGCGAGACTCTACATTGATGAGATTGTGAGGTGGCATGGGATTCCTTTGTCTATCCTTTCGGATAGAGGAGCTCAGTTCACTACGCATTTCTGGTGATCCTTCCAGAAGAGCTTAGGCACGCAGGTAAAGCTCAGTACTGCTTTCTATCCTCAAACAGAGGGCAGGCAAAGCGCACCATTCAAACATTGGAAGACATGTTGCGGGCATGTGTGATCGACTTCAGAGGTAGTTGGGACGACCATCTTCCATTGATAGAGGTCTCGTATAATAACATCTATCACTCCAGCATTGGGATGGAACCGTTTGAGGCACTGTGTGGTAGGAGGTGTTGGTCTCCAGTTGGGTGGTTCGAGGTTTGAGAGTCATCCATGTTTGGTCCAGAGATCATTCATGAGGCCTCAGAGAAGGCCAGGGTTTTTAGGGACAGGTTGGCTACTGCTTACAGTCGGCAGAAGTCTTATGCAGATAACAGGAAGCGGCCCTTAGAGTTTGATGTTGGTGACCAGGTCTACTTGAAGATTTCACCCATGAAGGGGGTGATGAGGTTTGGCAGGAAGGGGAAGTTGAGTCCGAGGTACGTTGGGCCATACGAGATTCTATAGCGTGTGGGTGAGGTGGCCTATGAGTTTGAATTTCTTGCGGAGCTAGATTCTGTTCATCCAGTCTTTCATGTCTTTATGTTAAAGAAGTGCCTTGGTGATCCAGCATCGATTCTGCCTGTTGAAGGCTTGGGGGTTGATGAAGACTTGTCGTATGAGGAGGTTCCTGTTAATATTTTAGACCGGCAGGTAAAGCGGCTGAGAAACAAGGAGGTTGCCACGGTGAAGATATTGTTGAGGAACCATCTTGTTGAGGGTGCATCGTGGGAGGCCGAGGCCGCTATGAGATCCCGCTATCCTCATCTTTTCAACTCTTGAGGTTAGACTTCCTACTCTTAAGTCTAAGTTTCCTTATCTCCTATATTATTGGTTGTTGTTGCTTGACTGTGTATAGTACTCATGTTATGATATGACTGGAATTGTGCTAGATAATTAGAAGTGTCATTCGGGGACGAATTTTCCTAAGGGTGGGGGATAATCTAACAACTCAAAAATGACTATGCTAAGTAATGCCTAAACGTACCTAGAATGTTTAGATTAGACCGGGTTCACACGGTTTGAAGCACGTGGAACCAGACCTCAGAACCTATCCAACAGCCAAGCCAACCAACTTGGTGAGTTAGTTGAGCTAGGCAAGGTTGGGTCCAGCCATGTAGGGCACCCGAATTGAAGTATTTCACCCGGATGAGTTTTCACCGGATTTGAAAGGGGTAATCTTAGGTTTGGAGGGTCTAGGGGTAAAACGGTCTTTTCCAAGATAAGGGTAGTATTGTAATTACCTTAAATAATTAATTAATTAATTAATTAATTAATAAGTGGACAATTCGGGTAGGGTTGACCCGAATTGACCCATTTTTGCGAGAAGGGCTTCACCCGGGTTTGATCCTTGGTGGAAGCAATATTAAGTTGAATTAATTGGTATTTAATTTGCTGATTTAAGTAAGGGAAAATCAGATTTTTAATTTAAAAGAGTCCTAGTTTGACTAAGTCTTCAACTAAAACTCCTACTACTAAACTTACTCTCACATCTCTCCACTCTCTTTCTCACGCCTATCCATTCTCTTTCTCACGCTCATCATCAGTAAACAGAACAAAAAAATCAAAAAAAAAAAGTTCATCACTCTTGAAGAACTTGTACGCTAAAACTCAAAAGAAAAACTAAACTAAAAACGAAAAGCGAAATCATTTTTAAATGGTTTGCGCGTGAGTTTTTGGTGGAGAAGCATTTGTTTTTTGTGGGAGTTGGCAGCACTTGAGATCAGGTTTGAAAGGTGTTAAACAATGAAAAAGGTATGGGTTTTCTTTCTCTTGGTCCCTTTCGTAAGAGACCCCTAAGATTCAGTCGAATTTTAATCCAAAAACTAGGAATGTTCCCCTTTGCATGTCCATGTCACTAGCTCCCATCGATTGTTTTAGGTTGGGTATGATTGCTAGTAGAATTTAGGAATGTAAAGTGTTTTCGTGAAGATTATGTTCATGTATGTATGTTCGGAATTATGTGATGGTAAACGTGTGCAAAATGTGTGTGCTGCCGTGTTCTTGGGCATGGTTTGGAGCATGAAAATGGCATGTTAAAACCTTGTTTGTTTGTATAAAATTACTTGGAAATAATGCATATAATAATGTACGAAATGACTAAAGAATTTTCCATAAAAATCCTACGTATACATGTTGAGAAAAAAGTGGATTGAAAGGATGACCAAATTTCCAGAAATCTGGAAATTGGTCTCGGCGTGGGCAGTCTGGAGGAATTTGATTTTTAATTTTTTTTTTAAGAGATGAGGTCAATAGGTATTGAGCCCAAGACCTCATCATATGCAAGATACTAAAAATTCAATAATAAAAATGAGGTAAGGGGGATTAATGGGGTAAGGTTGAGTGAAGAAATAAGAGAAAAATGGAAATAAACAAAATGGGGAGTGTGGGGATTGAACCCACAATCCCTCGGATAGGTGAGAAAAGCAGGAAAAAGAAAAATAAAATGAGGTTGTGGGGGATCGATCCCACATCCTCTTGGTCTCAAACAGAAATAGAGAGGAAGGAAAAGAAAGATAAAAGGAAGTGTGGGCGTTGGGGATCGACCTCGGGTCCCCAAGCCGAAAATGTAAACTAAAAAAAATTAAATATGAGACTAAGTGTTGCTCAAGGGATTCGAAATCGGGTTCCCTTGCCCAATTCTATATTGATACATAAGTCTTACGTGATAAAATATTTAACGAATGCTGCCTATAGGAATTGAAATCGAGACCTTGGCATATTTACAAGATGCATAAGTCTTGTACCATATAATCTTGGGTAAGTATAAGTCACTTAGAAGAATTATGAATGAAGCCTCATGGCTTGTACGTATTGGTTCATAAGTCCAGCGTACGTTAAAAAATAAGTGAACCTAAGATGTATATGATAAACTGATGTAATCCCAAGAGGGTTAAGTAAGAGTGTGAAATACACTAAAAGGCCAAGTGCATTGGCATATGATGAGATGAACATTCACGTAACGGGGTGAGTAATTATGAAGAGCTAATATGCTAAAGTTAATGAATGTGGTGACAAAATGATAAGAGGCTAATATTAAAGACGAGATCAATCCCAAATGAGCCTAATAAGTGTTACCAAAAATCGTACTCACCTATGAGAGTGTAAACCTAATAAAGAGACCAGTCTCTAAGAAACATTCTAATGAAAGTATTGATATTAATGCACACATAATACTAATGATGAGATGAGTAATCATCTAATGAGCAATGATGCCCTCATGCTAGAAGCCAGCTTCTATGATGTGTGAGATAAATGTAATGGAACTTTATAAGGAGCACCGATAGGCTAGCCATGAGTCGTGATTCCTTTTTTCGGGAACGCAGAGGTTCATGTAAATCTCATGAGATGAGACTGTCCTTTTATGCGGGTATGGGTCTCCTTATATCTCCTAGTCTTTGAACCTATGCAGCCAACATAGGTATCTAGCAGGGTTTAATTCCCTATATACGCTAGCATATTTTGGTTTCACTTTGGCCAGTGATTCCACCTCTTTTCGGTGTGGGGTAGAGACTGGATTTCATGGATCTCACATGATCTATGTCGGTTAAAGTTAAAGTTCCCAAAGAAAGAATTAGGTCAGCCTCATATAATGCACACTATGAAATGAATGATACCAAAGGTGTTTGGATAGGATAATCAAGAGGTGAACTAGACTCAAGTAATGACACTAGGTCATTCTTGGTCATTGCACAGTGAACCCGAAGAGAGTCCTAAACAACATCCTAGGTATATAAATGAATGAAAAATGAAGTACATATGAATGAATGAAGCAGACTCTGTGTTTGCTAAAGAAGGCTCCCTAGTTGAGGTCCCATATGTTGAGCCCTCATTTGGGAAGTCCTAATGTTAAGTCGATGATTCCAAGGTCTCACGGAATACGAATGAATGATATATGATATATGTATGTGCTAAATGATGTGTGTTATGTGCTGTGTGCAATATGAAAAGAATGATAATGCATGTTACTCTCATAGCATGACTTTCCTAATTTGATTTGGCAAGTCCAACTGACTTGGCTTTCCAGAATTCATATCGTTAGGAGAGAGCTCTTCCTAATCATGCATGTCCTTGGTGTGTACTTGCATACACCCATACTTAGTACAAGTGTGTACTAATCCCATACAACCCTTTACGTTTAGGTGCAGGTGTAGGTGGACGCTAGCGCTTACGAGACTACGTTGAAGCTATCTGGACGTGGAGCATTCATCCGGACTTGGTAGGCCCTCATGCTTTCGAGGATGCTTATCTCTTATATTCTAGCTTAGACGTAGGCATGAGCTAGTGGAGGATGTTCCACTAGCGTTTCTTTCTTATTTATTTTCAGACGTCGTATTGGTGCCATTTTGGCAACTTTAGATTAATGCAGTTATGAACTATTTCCTTCATTTGAATATCTCATTATTAGATGGTTATTGTGAACTGATGTGATATAATGCAATTCTTACTATGAAGTCTATGTATACTTCAAAGCAAACATAAGTTTTAAATTTTCCGCTAAATTTAACCTATACGATATAATGATGACGTATGTAGGCTTTTCTGCGACCTCTGAGAGGTCAACGACGCCGGTTTCGGCTAGGGTCTAGACCCCGGTCGTGACATTATTTCTTATTCGTGACAAAGTATTGAGAGGGGAAGCCAAGGAATATTTCCTTGATTCTGATGGTGTCTTAGGATCGAGGCAGGATTTGTGTGCCAAAGACGGGCGAGTTGATTAGGTTGATTCTTGAGGAGGCTCATTGTTCTAGATATTCCATCCATCTGAGAGCAGCGAAGATGTATCATGATCTGAGTCAGCATTACTGGTGGTGTGTGAGGAAGAGAGATATTTTGGACTTTGTTTCGAGGTGTTTGACTTTCCAGCAGGTTAAGTGTGAGGACCAGCGGCCCGAGGGTGTTTCTCTGAGGATGCCTATTCCTACTTTGAAGTGGGAGCGGATTACTATGGACTTTGTTGTGGGTTTTCCTACCATAGTGGGTGGTTATGACCCTATTTGGGTTATTGTTGACAGTCTGACCAAGTAGGCCCACTTTATTCCGGTTCGGTGAAGTATGCGATAGAGAAGTTAGCCGAGCTATATATTAGTCAGGTTGTGCGACTACATGGGGTTTCGGTTTCTATTATATCAGATCGAGGTTCATTATTCACTTATCATTTCTGGAAGGCACTACATCATGGTCTGGGTACTCAGTTAGAGATGATTACAACCTTTCACCCTCAGACAGATGGACAGTCAGAGCGGACAATTCAGGTGTTGGAGGACATGATCCGACCTGGTGTGGTAGATTTTGGTGCTAGATGGGATCGACATTTTCCCCTAGAAGAGTTTGCCTACAACAACAGCTATCACTCCAGTATTCAGATGGATCCATTTGGGGCATTGTATGGCAGATGGTGTAGATCTCCGATCGGTTGGTTTGATTCAGCGGAGATGGACTCTTTGGATACAAATTTTCTTAGAGATGCTATGAAGCAAGTCTGTATGATTCAGTATCGACAGTTGACAGCCTAGAGTCGACAGAAGAGTTATCCAAACTGGAGAGTTAGAGTCTTAGTGTTTATGGATGGTGATCATGTTTGGTTCCGAGTATCACTCATGAAGGGTGTGATGAGGTTCGGATAGGAGGGCAAACTTAGCCCTAGATTCATTGGACCTTTTGAAATTTTGAGCCGAGTGGGAGAGGTGGCCTATAATTTGGACTTGCCACCTAGTTTGTCGATAGTTCATCTTGTTTTCCATGTCTCTATGCTTCCAAAGTATATTCCAAATGAATCTCATGTGATTTCACTCGATGCAGTGGATCTACGTCCAGACTTGACATTTGAGGAGGAGCGTATTACTATACTCGATAGCCAGGTTCGAAAACTTAGAACCAAGGAGATTGCTTCAGTGAAGGTGCAGCGGAAGCACCGATCAGTGGGAGAGGCAACTTGGAAGACAGAGTCTGACGTGCGTGCTAGATATCCTTAGCCTTTTGAAGCTTCAGGTACTTTCTTTTACTTTATGTTCAAGGACGAACATGGTTTTTAATGGTGGATAATGTAATGACCCGGGACATCATATTTGGAAAGTTTATTATTCGTTCAACATGATTTTATTAATTGTTGGGTGATTGTAGATAAATGACTTAACCATAGTTAGTGGGCTAAAGTGATCATTTATTTAAGACCTTATACCATTAGCGACATGTATTAAATATAAGTTAGTGGATTTAGTGAGTTTTAATAAATAGTTGATTTTTAATTAAAAGAAGAGTCAGAAAACACATATGAAAAAGAGAGAGGATAACGTAACCTAGTGCAGTATCAATCAAAGAGGAAATTTTTTTTTGCAGATACTCGTTCGGCCATTTTCAATTCTTGGTAGGTAGGCATTAATTACTTTAGATAAAAATGATTTAGTTGGTATAGTGTAGCACTATGGTTATTATTTTTAATTGTTACCTAAATCGTTAGTTATTAAGATGTGACGATTGGCAATGATTGCCATTGGAATAAGTGACAGATGGACAATACTAGAACATAGGTTATGTTGATTTGTTGGTTAATATTGTAAATTTATTAAGTGTATGATGTTAAAAAAAGTATATTGGTGTATGTCTGCTAAGGGAATCATGACTATGTTTTGGCATAAGGCCATATTTGGGGGTCAATGCATGTCGCTAAATGGTGGGCCAATGATTGTGCATAATGAGCCAATCATTCGCTTTGATAAAATGGGTCAAAAATAAGGAGAAAAAAAGGATCAATTCTACGTAGTACTGTTCTAATTAAATCAGTGGTGTAAATTTTATGTTTTGGTCATTATGTTATGATTCAAGTTTTGATAGGTTGACATGTGTAATTAAATATTATATTTATGGTACTAAGTGAATATCATTCGAATTATGATATTGGAAAGGAAATAATTGGAATTTAATCCTAGGCTTGAAACTTGAAAAACTATGATAGTTGAAATGTAAATTGACATCAACAATTACAAACTTGATTATAAATCTGGGTGAATTTTTAGGTCAAGGTTAAACACATAAAAATGTGGGTGTTGTTAGTTCCAAAACCTTATTGTGAATATATATACTTGAATAAATTGCATCGATTAGGAAGCTCAACGGAAAGGGAAGACTCAAGTCCCGGAGTGATTATTCGAGTGGCTAAGGCAAGTGGATTTCTAAACACTTGTTAAGCGTATGAAATTCATGTAATTCCTTGTGTGATGCTTGAGAATGATTTTGAGGCTTATTGCTTATTTGTTGGTGTTGTATTACAGTTTCATTGTGGTAAATTGTGTCTTGTTATCAAAATGGTTATCTTCTCATTTTTATTTGAGCACGTCATTTGCATTGATATGAGACATGGTTGTGATAAGTGTTATGTGATAAGAGGATGAACCATTTTGAGGGTCGTATCTCACGCCGCGATGGATATTATATTTCGATGGACATATCCTGCGCCGTGATGGTTACTATTATCGAGGATTGTATTGCACGCCGCGATAGATGCATGGAAAGATATGTCCCTCATGGGTCCCGAACTGAGAGACAGCGGTTTGTATCATTAGGTCAGACATACATCACTGTATTTGACATTGGACTTCATTGGATTGCACAATTTTATCATTGATGAACTTGAAATTGTGATATTGTGAGTGATTTTCTGTGAAATTTGTGACTGATGAATCTGGAATTGTTATTGAGAATTGTAATCTGTTAGAGTGTTGTTATTGAGTTGTGTGGTTGTGAACTTTTAGGTTGGACTAGTTTTATGCAGGTTGTAGTGTGGAAGTTCGGATAGGGTGTAAGGAGTACCCATATTTTGTTCTCTTGCCTTGTGTTTAGAGGTTTGCTTGGTGGGTACCGTGTGATTTCGTACTCACCCCTTGTTTCTACAAAGTTTTGTAGGTTACGATCCTGGATCTTCGTGATATCTTCCATTCTCTTTGTTTCTGAAGAATCTTGTGGAGAATTGTGAGGTAGATGTTTGTCATCTCAGCAAACCTTCCTACTCCCGTTTATGACTTTGTTTTTACTTGAAAGACAACTTCATTTTAGACTTGCGTGTTTTATTTCAATTCTAGTATTTACATTAGAGTCTTGTGCACGTGACAACCAGGTTTCAAGATTGAATTAAGTTGAATTATTACTGGACTTTCATTTTATTTCCGCACTTAATTAGGTGATTGGGTCTTAGGCTGACTTGTCTTGGTGGGATAAGACGAGTTCCATCACGCCCATTTTTGAGTCATGACATTTAACTTGCTTTAGTAACTTAAATGTCTTAGTTTTAAGGTTTATTACTTTAGTTGGTTACTAGTAGTGGTTCTCCCATCGAGTTGTAGTATGGGTTCCAATCATGAAGGTCTGGGTCCTGACAAAGTTGGTATCAGAGCCTAGGTTCATTGATCCCGATGTACCAATATGAGTCTAATAGAGTCTCGTAGAATGGTATGGGGAGCCTTTACTTTTCTTCGAGAGACTATATGACTTTAGGAAATCTCCACTTTCTCTTGTTTCCTTCGTGCTCTGACTTGATTCTAATTTGTATCTGGCGATTCAAATTGGTATCTAACTTCTTTCACTCTTCTATCCACAGATGGTTAATACTAGGTATAACAACGTTAGGCCCGTAGCTCGTGCTAATTCTCCATTTGTGGAACCCGCAGCGAGAGGTCGCGGTCCAGGCAGAGGTAAAGAAGAGCTAGGTGTAGAGTTCATGGAAGAGTGGCACATGTAGTGAATGAGGTACCTAACGACTATGTTCTGCTGAATGAGAACCCTTCGACACATAAAGAGGTGATAGGAGAGGATGAGGACGTTGAGCATGTTGAAGAGGTTGAACAAGAGGAAGGAGGGAAAGATGAAGCCATAAGAATCCCTCTCATTTATCCAGTGTTAGCTCAAAAGATCATGTCCTTTTTGAAAGGGGTGGCTGGTTCGGGGGTGATTCCACCTACTCAAGCCCCCGTGAATCCCACTGTTGCTGACAATATGTCAAAGTCGGTTAGGGAGGGAGGTAACGATTCTTTCTTCCGTTCTTTATTGGGTTCTGTAATAACCGATAATGAGCATGATATGTTGACCAAGTTCTTAGAGCTCAAGCCCCAGGTATTTCTTGGTTAGGATATAAAGGACTTATGAGTTCATATTGGATTGTTGTCACGACCGGGGTCTAGACCCTAGTCGAAACCGGCGTCGTTGACCTCTTAGAGGTCGCAGACAAGCCTACATACGTCATCATTACATCGTATAAGTTAATTTTAGCAGAAAATTTAAAACTATTATTTGCTTTGAAGTATACATAGACTTCATAGTAAGAATTACCATATATCACATCAGTTCATCACAACCATCTAATAATGAGATATTCAAATGAAGAAAATAGTTCATAACTGCATTAATATAAAGTTGCCAAAATGGCACCAATACAACGTCTGAAATAAGTATGAAAGAAACGCTAGTGGAACACTCTCCACTAGCTCATGCCTACGTCTAATCTAGAATATAAAAGATAAGCATCCTCGAAAGCATGAGGGCCTACCAAGTCCGGATGAATGCTCCACGTCCGGATAGCTTCAACGTAGTCTCGTAAGCTCTAGCATCCACCTGCACCTGCACCTAAAAGTAGAGTATTGTATGGGATTAGTACTCACTTGTACTAAGTATGGGTGTATGAAAGCACACACCAAGGGCATGCATGATTAAGAAGAGCTCTCTCCTAACGACATGAGTTATGGAAAGTCAAGTCAGTGGACTTGCCAAATCGGATTAGGAAAGTCATGCTATGAGAGTAACATGCATCATCATTCTTTTCATATTGCACACAACAAATAACATATTTAATATAGCACGTACATATACCACATATCATTTGTTCATATGCCATGAGACCTTGGAATCATGGACTTAACATTAGGACTTCCCAAAATGAGGGATCAACATATGGGACCTCAACTAGGGAGCCTTCTTTAGCAAACACAGAGTCTGCTTCATTCATTCATGCATACTTCATTTTCATTCGTCTCATTCATTCATAGACTGGTGCAATACCAGCTATACTTAGGATGTAGTTTAAGATTCTCATCGGGTTCACTGTGCAATGACCAAGAACGACCTAGTGTCATTACTTGAGTCTAGTTCACCTCTTGGTTATCCTAACCAAAAACCTTTGGTATCATTCATTTCATAGTGTGCATTACTGAGGCTGGCCTCATTCTTTCTTTGGGAACTTTAACTTTAACCGACATAGATCATGTGAGCTCCATGAAATCCTGTGTCTACCCCACATCGAAAAGAGGTGGAATCACTGGCAAAAGTGAAACAGAAACATGCTAGCGTATATAGGGAATTGAACCCTGCTAGATCCCTATGTTGGTTACATAGGTTCAAAGACTAGGAGATATAAGGAGACCCATACCCGCCTAAACGAACATTCTCATCTCATGAGATTTACACGAACCTCTTCCTTCACAAAAGAAGGAATCGCGACTCATAGCTAGCCTATCGGTGCTCCGTATAAAGTTCCATTACATTCATCTCACCCATCATAGAAGCTGGCTTCTAGCATGAGGGCATCATTGCTCATTAGATGATTTCTCATCTCATCATTAGTAATAAGTGTGTATTAATATCAATACTTTCATTAGAGTGTTTCTTAGAGACTGGTCTCTTCATTAACTTTACACTCTCATAGGTGAGTATGTTATTGGTAACACTCACTTAGGCTCATCTGAGATTTATCTCATCTTTCAATTAGCCCCTTATCATGTTGTCACCACATTCATTAACTTTAGCATATTATCTCATCATAATTACTCACCCCTTTTTACGTGAATGTTCATTTCATTATATGCCAATGCACTTGGCCTTTTAGTGTGTTTCACACCCTTACTTAACCCTCCTGGGGTCACATAAATTTATCACATACATCTTAGGTTCACTTACTTTTAACGTACGCTGGACTTATGAATCCATACGTACAAGCCATGAGGCTTCACTCATAATTAATCTAAGTGACTTATACTTACCCAAGATTATGTGGTACAAGACTTATGCATCTTGTAAGTACGCCAAGGTCTCAATTTTGATTCCTATAGGCAGCATTCATTAATTAATTAATCACGTAAGACTTAAGTGTCAATACGGAATTGGGCAAGGGAACCCTATTTCAAATCCCTTGCATAACACTTAGTTAGTTTTCTCTATAATTTTGTTGATATACAATTCTTGGCTAGGGAACCCGAGATCAATTCCCCACACCTACACTTCCTTTCTTTCTTTTCTTGATTTTTGTCTTAAACATTTCGGCCTGGGGACCCAAGATCGGATCCCCACGCCCACATTCCTTTTATTTTCTTTCTTTACTTAATTCTTCCGTTTAGACCAAGAGGGTGTGGGATCGATTCCGCACAACCTCATTTTTCCTTTATTTAAATTTTTGCTTAACTTCCTTGTTTATCCGAGAGGTTGTGGGTTCGATCCCCACATACCTCATTTTATTTTTTTTATTTCATTTTTTCTCCTCTCTCTCTCACCTGTCCCAGAGGTTGTGGGTTCGAACCCCACATGCCTCATTTCATTTTTCTTTCATTTTTCTCCTAACTCTTCACTTGAGCCTTACCACATTTCGAATCCCCCTTACCTCATTTTTATTATTGAATTTTTTTATAACTTGTATATGGTGAGGTCTTGGGTTCAATCCCCAATGACCTCATGCATTTTTAAAAAAAAATTTAAACTAAATTTTCTTCCAGTAAGCTGGCCGAACCAAATTTCCAGAATGCTGGAAATTTGGTCACGTTTTTCTAGTCCCTTTTTGCAGCATTTACACGTTAGTTCTTAGGACATTTAGTGGATCATTTAGTACATCTTTAGGTGCATTTTCATGGTTACATTTCATCAAGAGTTAGCACTCAATTCAGTAACATTACACCACTTATGAACATCACGATTTACACAGGCAATTACACGTAAAATACAAGAAATTAAGCATGCCATTTCATGCTCCAATCCGTCACTACCTATTTTCGGAAAAACATCTTCCATTTCTCACATAATTCCGAACATACATACATACACATAATTATCACGAAAACACGTTACACTCCTAATATCTACCATCAGACATACCAACCTACAACCATCAATAGGAGCTAGTGACAGGGACATGCAACGGGGAAACAATCCTAGTTTTCGGATTAGAATCGACTAAATCCTAGGGGTTTCTTGGGAACGGGACCAAGAGTAAGAAAACCCATACCTTTTGTCGATCAACACCCTCCAAATCTTCACCAATGGCAGCCAACTCCACGAAACCAAAGCCTCACCACCAAACTCTAAGCACAACCCGTCAAGAATAATGTTTTTTCTTTTTCGTTTTTAGCTTACTTTTTTGTTTGAGTTTTTTGTGTGTAAGTTCTTCAAGAGTTGAACTTTGGTTTTTCTCTGTTCTTTTACTGATGGTCAGACGTGAGAGATATGGTAGAGAGACGTGAGAATTGAGAGTAAATAAGCGTGAGAAAGAGAGTGGATAGGTAGCTTAGGATTAGGAGTTTTAGTTTAGGAATTAGTCAAACTAGGCCTCCTCATTAATTAATTAAAATCTGATTTTTTAAAGGCTTAGGTGAAATTACTAATATGCCCTTACTTAAATAAGATAAATAATATAAATAATCAATTTAACATTGCTTCCACCAAGGATCGAACCCGGGTGAAGCTTAACTTGTGAAAAAGGGTCAAATTCGGCCAACCCTACCCGAATTGCCATCCTCTTTAAGTTAATTAATTAATTAATTAAATACTTAGGGTAATTACAATACTACCCCTAGCCTAGAAAAGACCATTTTACCCCTAGACCCTCCCAACCTAAGATTACCCCTTTCAAGTCCGGTAAAAACCCATTCGGGTGAATCTCTTCAATTCGGTTGCCCTACATGGTTGGTTCCAACCTTGACTAGCTCAACTAACTCACCAAGTTGGTTGGCTAGGCTAGTGCATAGGTTCTGAGGTCTGGTTCCACGCGCAACAAGCCGTGTGAACCCGGTCTAATCTAGGCATTCTAGGTACGTTTAGGCATTACTTAGCATAATCATTTTCGGGTTGTTACAATTGTTATGAGAGGTTGCATAAGTTGGGTATCGTTCACCAAAATAGGGTTGAGTTCGTGTGCTTTAAACTTCAAAATGAGACCAAGCAATGGTGGAGAGATTACATGGAATGCAGAGCCTCTACATTACCTCCACTTACTTGGTCCCAATTTCATGCCTTATTCTTAGAGAAGTATGTGCCTAGGACTTTGAGAGATCACAAGAAGGTTTAGTTCATGGTACTAGAGTAGGGTAGAATGTCTATGGATGCTTATCAAGCCATGTTTTACGATTTATCTAGATATTCTACACAATTGGTTACCACGAAAGAGGAGAGGATCTGGTAGTTCATTAGAGGTTTGGATTCTGAGCAACAAGTGTTATCTGTTCACATGAATTCTGCAGGAAAGAGTCTTAAGGAAGTGACCGATTATGTCAAAAAAGTGGATGGGGTGAAGCGAGACGGTCAACATAAGGCGTTGTCTAAGAGGGCCAAGAATTCTGGAAATTTTCAGGGCTCCTATGCTAGAGAATCTGGTCGACCAACACTCGCGAACAACCCAATTCAGTCCGCCATGCCCGCCTCTTCTGGTAACTATTCGGGAATTCCTTCAAATAATTTTTTTGTTGATCAGAGTGTTGGGCACGTGGTAGGAAATAGACCATCTTGAGGCAGTACTTGCTTTATGTGAGGAATTTGGACACATAATGAGGAACTTCGCACAGCCGCATCCGCTTGAGTACGAACATCAACCTTCTCAAGAAATTGTACCCACGGGAAATGGTAATAATGGAAGGGGACATCCACAAGTAGGACGGAGAGGAAATTAGAGAGACCATGGAGGTAGAGGAATCGTAATTGAGGTAGAGGTAATGCACAACCATCTAGGGAGATGGCTTGTGTGAATGATAGAGCTCAAATGTTATGCCTTTCCGGGCAAGAATGAGGCGGAGGCATCTGATGCAGTGATCACAGGTACTATTCTTGTCTTTGACCAAATGGCTAATGTATTATTTGATCCGAGTTCCACCTACGCTTATGTGTTTGTGAGATTCACCTCTAACTTTGAGATGTTGTGTGATATTTTTGATGATCCTATATGTTTTTCTACCCCGTTCAGCGAGTCAATCATAGTCACCCATGTTTATCGTGCTTGCTCTATTTTGTTTATGGGATTTCAGACTTGGGGCAATTTGGTGATTTTTAATATGGCTGACTTCGACATAATTATAGGCATTACTTGGTTGTCTCCCCATTATGTTGTTCTTAATTGTAATTCTAAGTCTGTGATCCTAGAAATTCTGGGAATGAAACAATTAGAGTGGGAAGGGCCACGGGTGTACAAGCCTAAGCAAGTTATGATTATATCCTCTATCCAGGCTAGTAAATTTGTAGAGCAGGGTACTTTAGCTTATTTGGATCATGTTAAGGACATTGATATCGAAGCTCCATCCGTTGGGTTTATTCCGATGGTGTTCGAATTTAGTGAAGTTTTTCCAAATGATTAGCCCGGTATACCTCCGGATAGAGATAGATTTTTATATTGACTTAGAGCTTAGTACGCACCCCATTTCTATCCCTACATATCGCATGGCTTCGGCGGAGTTGAGATAGTTTAAGACTCAAATCCAAGAGCTTCTTGATAAGGGATTTATTCATCCTAGTACTTCCCCATGGACTGCTCCGATTTATTTGTTAAGAAGAAGGATAGTAGCATGAGAATTTGCATAGATTACCGGATATTGAATAAGGTCAATATACGGAATAGGTTTTCCTTGCCTAGGACAGATTATTTTTTTGACAATTATAAGGTACATCGGTCTTCTCTAAGATTTATTTATGATTTGGGTACCATCAATTGAAGATTAGGCCTGAAGATATACCCAAGTCGGCGTTTAGGACTCGTTATGGGTACTATGAATTTTTGGTTATGTCATTTGCGTTGACTAATGTGCCTGCAGCTTTCATGAGCTTGATGAATAGAGTATTCAAGTCCTTTCTTGACTTTTTTTTGATAGTCTTTATTGATGAAATTTTGGTGTAGTTGAAAAGTGAAGAAGAGCATGCAAAACCTCTTCGTACTATTTTGGGTATGCTTGGAAGGCAAAGGTTATATGCAAAATTTTACAAGTGTGAATTTTGGTTGAAGTCGGTTGCATTTTTGGGGCATATGGTTTCAAAAGAAGGGGTAAGGGTAGATTCCAAAAGGTTGAAGTGGTTTAGAATTGGGTACGGCCTAGCTCGGTGATGGAAGTTAGGAGTTTTGTGGGAATTGCTAGTTACTATCGTCATTTTGTTAAGAATTTTGCTTCAATTGCTACTCATTTGAACAAGCTGACCAAAAAGAAGGAATAGTTTTAAAGGACTGAAAAATGTGAGGAGAATTTCCAAAAGCTTAAGACTCATTTGACCACCGCCCCCATTCTAGCATTACTGATTGAGGGTAAGGACTTTATTGTTTATTTTGATGCTTCACATTCTTGATTGGGTGTTCTGTTGATGCAAGATAAGAATGTCATAGCTTATGCCTGGCGTCAATTGAAGGTGCACGAGAGGAATTATCCAACTAATTATTTGGAGTTGGCAGTGGTTGGATTTGCTCTTAAGATCTGGAGACATTATTTTTACGGATTTAAGTGTGAGGTATTTACTGATCATCGTAGATTGCAACATGTATTCACCCAAAAAGACTTGAATTTGAGATAGCAAATATAGAAGGAATTACTCAAGGATTATTATGTGTCTATTCAATACCATTCGGGTAAGGAAAATGTTGTGGAAGATGCTTTGATTCAAAAAGCAATAAGTATGGGTAGTTTAGCTACCTTGAGTGGAACCAAGCTAGTGTTGGCCAAGGAAATTCAGACCTTAGAGTCTAAGTTCGTTCAGTTGGGTATTTCTGAAAGAGGTGGGTGGTTAGCTAGCGTTGAATCTAAGTCCATGTTCATAGAGGAAATCAAGGCCAAGAAATTTAAAGATGGAGATTTAGATGAGCTTAGAACAAAGATTGCAATAGGTAAGTCTCAAGGAACCATTGTAGATGCTAATGGTGTGCTCAACTATAAGGGTAGAATATGTGTTCCAAGAGTTTAGGATTTGATTCCAAGGTTGTTGGCGGAGGCTCAAGAATCGCGTTATTCTATTAATCTGGGCGTGAATAGTCTGAGATGAGTTTAAAGGTGGTCGGGAATAAGATAAGACATTGAGATGTTTGTGACAAAGTGCCAGAATTGCCAACAAGTGAAGTATGAACATAAAAGGCCTGCGGGGCTACTTCAAAGGATTCCAATTCCGGAATGTAAGTGGAAAGGATAGCCATGGATTTTGTGGTTGGTCTTCCCAAGACATTGGGGAAATTTGATTCTATTTAGGTTTTAGTTGATAGATTGACTTAAATCAACCCATTTCATTCTGGTAAGAGTGGATTACAACGCTGAAAAGTTTGCTAGAATTTATGTAAAAGATATAGTGAGGCTGTGTGGTGTGACCCTTTCCATGATCTTAGATCGTGGTACCCTTTTCACTTCCAAGTTTTGAGGGAAGTTTAATGATGAGTTGGGCACGCAACTCACTTTTAGTACTGCCTTCCATACCCACACGGATGGATAATCAGAGAGGACTATACAAGTGTTAGACAACATGTTGAGAGCTTATGTAATTGACTTTGGAGGGAATCACGATAAGTTCCTACCCCTATGTGAGTTCTCCTATAATAATAGTTATCACTCGAGCATTTATATGACATCATTTGAGGCATTATATTGGAGGGGATGTAAAACCTTTAGGGATTAGCTTAGTGAAGGATGTTCAACATACGGTGAGGAGCATTCAAGCTAAACGTTTAGGCGCGCAGAGTAGACAAAAGAAGTACACGGACCACAAGGTGAGAGACATGGAATTCCAGACGGGCGATAATGTTCTTCTCAAGGTAACACCCATGAATGAGGTGATGAGATTTCCTAAGAGGGGCAAGTTGAGTCCTTGCTATATTATTCCCTTTGATATACTTGAACGTATACAACTGGTGGCATAAGTATTGGCGTTACCCCCTAATTTGACCCGTGTACATTACGTATTTCGTGTGTCTATGTTGAAGAGATATCACGGTGATGGTGACTATATCATTAAGTGGGACTCAATAGTGCTAGACAAGGACCTCCAATATGAGGTGGAACTGATTGCTATCCTTGATCGTGATATTCTTATGTAGAGGAACGAGGAGATTAAGTCCGTGAAGGTTCAATGGAAACATCGTCGGTTGAGGAAGCTACTTGGGAGACCGAGAAGGATATGCGATCCAAGTATCCGAAATTGTTCGTCGAATCAGGTACTACGTTGTTCCTTTTCTAGCCTACCCTTCCTTAGTTGATCACTCGGGGATTAGTGATGGGTAAATTGGTATCTATTATAAAGAATGGATTTTGTCGTTATTGGAATGCCAATGGGGAAAAATCGGGGCCAGAAAAAACTATTTCTTAGTACTAGGATTTTCACAACCTTGTCAAGATTTGAAGGAATTTAGAGTCATCAATATGTAAGGAAATCTGGTAGAAATTAGGTGGAGTAAACTTGGATTTGATTACATAATCAGTTAGATAACTCATTAAGGAATTCGTACGACTTTCCGTGATACAATTTTGATAAGTAGATCATCGGTAATCGATCTTGGCGTTAAGGGCACTTTCTAAGCGTAGTGGGTTAAGAGTATGTTATAAAAAGGGAGAAGTGGAATTCCATTAAGTATCTCACTGCCTCGCTTAGTGCCACTCCAGCAGGATTCTTGCCGATCCAGCAACGCCGCTATAACGGCATGAGTACCGCTGTTGCGGGCGAGGCAGAGATGGAATTAAAAGATTTTTGGATTTTCTTCGAGGGAAGCTCACTGGTTCGCTTTGTGCTGCTGCAACAGAATTATTGTAGCTTCAGCGATGCAACTACATCGGGATGGGTGACGTTTTAGCGGGATGAGCCATTTTAAAATCATAAATAAAACCCTAAAGGACCTTATTTTGTATTTTTCAAGTTTATGGGTTAAGAGACGACCCCTGGGCTATTCCAAATCGTTTTCCGCCATTCGTGAAGCTAGAGGTAAGCTTTTCACTCCCCGAATTAGTTTTTGATGCGCATAACATTTTAGAATAATTTAATATTGATGGGGAAGGATTTCTTGAAGAATCCTATGGTGGAATTAACCCAAAATGGATTAGTTAGGGTCATGGGTTTGAACTAGGGTTTATAGTTTGTTAGTATTTTGAGAATTCAGTGTTTCTTTATTGATTCCGTATATAAATTGTTGATTGTAGACCACGAACAAGCGGAGCGAATCTGGAAAGGGAAGGATCAAGTTGTCTAGGGTTTCAAGCTTGTTTCGACGTAGGTGATGGTTGTAATTCTATGATTGTGTGATATACACTTGCTTTGCTTTTTTCTGATACTTGTATATGTATGCATGTTGCAATATTGATCATAGATGTTGAAATTGTATATATGAATACTGATACCATGAAATCATGACTTGAATTTGTGATCTTCATGTGTGATTGGGTTTGGCTGCCACGTTCCAACACTCTAACTTGGATCGGATTGCCACGTTCCGGCATGCTAACAATGAGAACCAACTATGTGATGAAGCATGTGAATTGTGATATTGATTATTATGATCATATTCAATATGTTGATATTTATGCTTGTTTTATAATGTTGTAATTGCTTGTTTATGTTACACTAGTGGGATAGTCATGCGATCCTATAAGTACACGGTGGTTGTGTACTGATTATGCACTTGCTATTATTTTTGTTGAGTATAGGGAATTTCCACGCGACTGTTAACAGACTTCACTTAGGAGATCGGTGATCGCTTCGAGTTCAAGGTTGATCCACATCGTTCGGGCTTGTATGGAATTCTCTTTAGTCCATGTCCACCATTTTTGGACCTAGACCGTGTTTTAGTTGGATGCATAGTTCACTAGAGAATTCTTGTTAGAGTTGGTTATCATTTCTAGTTTTCGCACATTGACTTTTAGATTCTAGGTTTATCTTCTACATTGTTAGGTAGTTGTTAGATATTTATTTAGTAATGGAACCTTGTCTTTAGTTATTTAACTTGCTTCCGTTACTTAAATGCCTTAGTTTTTAGGTTTATTGATGTTGTTGGTTGCTAATAATGGTTCTCCCACCGAGTTGTAGTGTGGGTGTCAATCAAAACGGTCCGGGTCGTGACAGAACCCTAAATATATACATCAAATTAATAGATGTTTAACATGTCATTATACATAAATATTTTAAAAAGCCCCATCAACTTTTACTTTATAGTAGTTAGCAGGGGATTTATACCATTTAATATTAATTACTTTATAAGTTGTCATTTCCAAACTAATGTAAGTAGAAAGTTTATATTTCTGGGCTCTCATAGAAATGATGTGAGGTTTGATTGGTATATTGGAGTGGTTAAAAGTGTTGTGGTTCCTCGTGATGCAGATATGCCTTAGAACGGGTAAAATGCTGCCCAGTTGATATGTTTGATAGGAGCTTATTGATAATGTGGAGCCACCGTTCATGGTGACTACTGATAAAATGGAGGTTAAGGCCCAAGTCTAGCAAAAAAAAATTGCAATTCTATAGTCAAAGAAAATGTGAGTATGAGACTCTTCAACCTGGTGACAGACAGAACAGTTCATGTCGATTCGTATGTCGGCACGGTGAAGATAATCTTTAGTGGGAAGTTTATTATGAGAGCGCAGGCAGAGGAAAAATTTAATTCTATTAAGAGTTTTTAACGATCATATCCAAGAAAAATTATAGCTTAGGATAGGATTTAGTATATGCTTGAAAAGTTGGTAAGTAGAATTTCTAGTAAATAGACCATTTGAATTAGGCAACAATTGAACATAAACAAATTATTCTTTTTATAAGAGATTGATCTATCCAAACATTTAAACTTAAAATCACCTACTACATACATGAGAAGAATATTTCTATGTTAACCAATATATCACATATGAGATATATATGATACACAATACACAATTTCAAAGAATACAAAATACCTAAAGAAATTGAAATAAGAAAATTAAAAATATGTAATATATCTAGAAAAATAATAGTAATATATATATATATAGACACACACATACATACATATGATATAACAAATAAACGATTGTGAAACAATTATTTAACGATAATAATATAATTATCATCATATTATATTTTCACTATCACAATAAATATGAGTATTTCTTAACCCTAACTCAATTAAATATTTTTGTGGTTGTCTTACCGCAAAAAATAAAATATATTGCCACTAAATATTTATTTTGTTAAAGTGGCTCTATATAAGGAATTCCATAAATTCAATTGCTAAGTCATAAATATTTATCATTTTAAAAAAAATCATCTCTGAAAAATAGAAGTAAATTTCAATTTTCCTCTATATTTTGAAAAGATGTACGATGATCTATTACATTTAACTCTTTTTGTCCTATGTCCCAATAGGTGAATGTTTTTCAGGATAGTTTCACAAATAACGAAAAAGGAGTTGTCAAATTTATCTTTAATTATTTTATTTTAAAGTTTAGTTTAGTAGTTTAGTAAAGAATTGGATTTGCTTGTAGCAATACCTAATAGTACAATTAAATGAATAAAAAACTATACTTTCTTTAATAATCTAAACTTTTAAATAAGATATTCACTCAGTTCAATATGGTATTAGAGAAAGTAAAAAGTCATCTACAAAAACTAAACATAAAATGTCTAAATTTAAAAAAAGTTTTTAATTCCAATATATATTTGGATCAAATCACTAAATGTAATAACCACTCATGATCAACTATTGTAGACTCAACCTCTAATTTATTAATTTTCAATTAATTATTCAAAATCGATATGAATACCATATTGAACTAAATACTTTCTTAGGGTTTGGACATGAGATGTGAAATCATGATATGATATCGAAATATTCTAAGGTGCCGCATCGTTAAATCACATTTTTCCATATATTTTTTTATAAGTAAATTTTTTGTTTACAAACTTTTAAATATACATAATTTTGTAAAGATTGACATGGTCATTAGTAGTATTAGTAGTTGATTATTCTTAAATTTAATTCTTTGACATGATAGAATAATCTCTTCACGTCGAGCATGAGTTCCTTTTTACAAAATTCAAAATGACAGTTTATGAATATAAACTTATAGGTCCATGTTGCATTAAGAATAATATAATTAGGGTTTGAAATTTAATATCATACTTTTTTGGAGAAGTTAGTCTCAAATCGCATGTCCAAAGACTAATTTGAAATTAAGATATCATAGAGTATGTCCAAATACAAGCTTTAATAAAAAAGTTGTACGAGAAATATAATTTCACCTCTATTTTGACTACTCAATTAGAAGATATATGAGTAGAAATAGGGAATTATTTATTCTAAGAAGTAAAATTTTGGACATGCAATTTCATATCTCTATTTGAAATCATGATATGAAATCAATGTTTGGACATGAGATTGTACGCTGATTTCATATAATCAGATACAATCTAAAATTCTCCAAAAATCATGATTTAGAAACTTTCAAATTCAAAAATTGACCAGAAGTTTAAATTTTATAAATATAACCCACATTTATATCTACTAACCATTTATTTCATATGTATATAAATTATATAATCCATATATTTTCTTTTAAAACCATTTATATCTCATATAAGAATTTTTTTTACCAACGAAAAATTTATTATTACTTTAAATCAATTCCTACTCTACCATTTATATTAACCGAATTAATTATTTTTTATCAAATTTATTTAGAAACAAAATTGACCGACAAATGACTAAAAGTAACAATGTTAGTTCATATTTTTGGTCATATAATTAAAAAGTGCAAGTTCAACGTGAGAAGATTATCCGCAGTATGTGGGATAATTATATTAAATTCTAGACACTATAATTTCTATTCAATTTTTTAAATTGAACTAAATTTTGGTCTAATATTTAAGAATAGCTTTGTGATGGTATATTATGCGATATTATAAACTTTTGCTAATTTGTTAAGATTGTATAAAGAAGTGAGAAAATTTTAATAATTTTACAAGTCATAGGATTTTATGATGAAAAAACAAACAACATAAAATCTCCAAATAAAACTTCAAATTCATCTGATAGTTTCAAATCATGATTTCATATCGCATGGATAAACGGACCATAAATTGTAACAACCTTCCCCGTAGTTATAAAAAGATCAACGGTAAAAAATTATCGGTCCAAAAACTGTTTTGTAGTAATTTAAAATTTGTCAACCTAGTCCAAATTTGGACGAAATCAGAGTCATTAAAGTGTAGGAAAATATGATAATAATTGGGTGATGTAATTCGGAATTTAATCATATAAGTAGATCGGTAAGATTTTAAGGAACTCATACGACTTTATGGAATTGAATTCGGGCGAGTAGAACTCTCATAATTGACCTTACCGTGAACGGGTAATTTCTTAGTGTCGTTGGTTGAAGGTGTGTTGTGAAATGAGGTGTTGAAATTATTAATTTTGCTCACAATTTTTGTGAAAGACGCTGAGGCAGGATTTCTGTCTCTAAGGAGGGGCCGCTATAGGGGGTGGGTGCCGCCATGGCGGGGCAGACGCGACTTAAAGTCGTAAATCCCAAAAGCATTTTATTATGTAATTTTCGAACTTGAGAGAAGGAACGAAGCCATGAATTTATTGATGGTTTTTCACCATTCTTGATGTTAAAGGTAAGATTTTTACTCCCATAATCCATTTTACGATCCGTAAAACGTAATATAATGGTTAATTATCTATGGGAAGGGTTTTGATCTGAAAATTATGATGAAGAAAACTCTAATATGGGTATGGGGATCATGGGTATGATCTAGGGTTGATAGAATAGTTAGTATTCGGGCAATTAGTTATTGCTTATTGATTGTCGTATTAAATTATTTGTTTGTAGATGAAAAACAAGTGGAACAAATTTGAAAAGGGAAGAATCAAGTTTCTAAGTGGTTCAAGCTTGTTTCGAGGACGGTGATGGTTGTGATTTCGTGATTGTGTGATATATGTTTGTTATTACTTCATTATAATATGTGTATGCAAATGTTGCATTATTGATCACATTAGTTGAAAATGAGATTGATGTATGATGAATGTCATGAATCATGACTTGATTGTATGATAATCAGAATGTACTTGTGCTTGTGATTGTGTCTTGTTGAATGGATCGGTATTGCATTTCGACATACTAACTTTGATTGATTTTCACGTTTCAACATAAATATGGGATCAGTTTTCACATTCCGACATATACGTTTGATCAGGCATCACGTCACGGTATACTAACTGTTTGGATTTGGGTTCCATGAGAGAACCAATGACTTGATGTAATTTTGTATCTTGAGAAATGTGATATTGTACGTTGCTTCGTAAATAATGATGATATTGTATATGCTCCGTGTATGCATGTTATTATATCGTAATAACTTATGTATGTTGCACTTGGTTGAATAGGCGTGTGATCCTACTAGTACACTGTGTTGTGTAGTGATACTACTCTTGCTATTTCTTTATTGAGTACAGAGCAACTTTAGGAGACTATTGATAGAATCAATGATCGTTCAAATTCAAGGTAAGCTAGTTCTTTCGGGCCGCCATGAGTTCTGTTTTTGTTTAGTCCATCTGATTCGGACTTAGACTAGTTCATTAGATATTCTTATGTTTAGTTGGGTTGTACCCATTTTTCTATATACTTTTGGTTCATTGTTAGAGTTTTGGTACATTGACTTTAAGGTTCTAGGCGTATTTTCCGCATTTGTTTAATTGTTAGACTATTGGTTGGAGTTTATGTGAACTCTATTGTCACGCCCAGAGCCTGCACCCTGGGCGGGACCATCACTCGAAGACCATTGTTGGTCTCCAAGCGAACCCTTGGCCTGACTTACTTAATTCAGGGGAAGACTAAACTCAACTTAAGCAAGAATGAAACATATTTAAAAGAAATACTTCATATCATAAATCTGAAGAAATGGCACTTAAGTCTCACTAACTGAAAAACAAACTCTAAATAGAATTTCTAATGTCCACGAAGCCTCTAAACTGACTGAAGAGGGACGTTGGTACAGACCCCGAAACATCCTAAAACTAAACTACTTAGAGTAAATGAAATGGATGTCCTCCGGAAAGCAAAGAGGCTCATCACTGACTCTGGAGCTCAATCTGGATCAATGAAACGCCGCGTACTGATCTTGGTTATCTGCGTCTGCATCATAAAATGATGCAGGCCAACTGCCATCAATACATTGAATGTACGAGTATGCGAGTTGGAGAACCAACAAAACTTAGGCTTGAAAGGGAGTAAGAATGAATACTTACCTTGGCTCTGCTCAACTCATGATCTACTAACTCTTATTCAATATAGGCAATTAAAATAAATGCAATATAAAGAAATGCTGACTGAAAACATGCTAAAATCTCCAAGTGTATATATATATATATATATATATATATAAGTATACAATAATATCTGAGATGTATACAAAATACAATACTGATGTATATGAGAATACAATACCGCTGTGAATGAAAATACAATGACTGGTGTATATGAAAATATATTACTCTGTGGAAGAATTCTCTAACCGACAACCATCACTAAAGAGCTACATTGATGATACAGATTTACTCGGCCCACGCTGCCCGGCCATCCTAACCTTGCCAGAGTATCTGACTTGAACTGCCTAATGGATCTACTATTAAACTATGAAGAGGGTTAATCTAAAAGTATGACCCTTTTCTACCCATGATGACTACATGATTTACATGGAGATTTGAGTTATCTGTATTTGCATCCCCACATCGGTGATCAATACTGCTCCCAAAAAAATATACACTAGCTTTTATGTTTTTAAAACATACTGATTCTCTGATTTGAGATTAGTGCTCAATACTTAGCTTTTAAAAACCTCTCTTGGAAATCATAGTTACCTCTTTTCTATTAAAACCAGCCATAGGCTCTGTGGAAGTCTAGTTTTCCTCCATTCTCAAAAGTTTGAAAACATTTTGGTTAAACTCTTAGAGACTACTTAGTTTCCTTATAACTCTTGAGAAGTGAACTAAACTTGATCTTCTTTGCTTACTTGAAACTTAACTCTTAGGGAATACTTAGTTCCCTTATAGCTTTTGAGAAATGAACTTAACTCTTTACTCTTTTTAGACTTGAACTTGAGCCTTAAAACGAAGTTAAAACGTTTGAGTAAGACTCCAAGAACTGTGAAAACTTTCCTTTACTCATTTCATAACTTTAGACTTGACTTCTTAGTTTCTTGACTTTGATCTTAACTTCCCTTGAATTTGAATTATGGATTCAAGGATCATGATTTGAGTTGTTGATGATTTCTTGGTGTTTAGAAATCATTTGAAGTGATTAGAATAACAGGAAGGTGTTAATGTACCTTGGAAGGACTTTGAAGGCTAAACTACGAAAACTGGACAAAGAACGTCGGGTTTGGCGTACTGGTGGCGCACCGCGCGAGCGTCAGTTTACTGAGGCCTGATTCTGGCACACAAGTGGCGCGCCGCGCTAGGCCTTGGTTGACTGATGTCAATTTCTGGGGCACTGCAAGCGCGCCGCGCCTGTCCCTACCCAGGTGCATCTGAAGAATTATTTTGACTCGTTTCCCATCTCCAAACTCTCTAAAACATCCTAGATCTTTCACTAAACGATTAGGACCATTGGTACTATCAATAACTACTGAATTCATCTCAAAATAACTCGAATTAACAAGTATCTAATAAACAATGACAGCCAACAATCTAATCAAGGAGAAATCAAATGTTCCTTCAAGAACTTAACTCCTAACATGAAATAAATTCACAATTTCGCTGAACTGGAACAAATTGTTGTGTGGGTGAAGTAACCCAACACAAAACATCCCACATACCTTGATAGGAATCATCTTCGAAAAACTCCCGCAACAAATTCTTGGTGTTCTTGCATCTTCTTCTTCCTTCTCTTCTTTTCTCCATTCCTTCAAAGCCCTAACTTATTTTCTAAATGTGTAAACTGAATGGCATCAGTTTAGACCCCAACTTATTACCCCAAAAATGAAATTAATAATTGATTTAGGAAAATACCCAAACACCCATAATAATTCAGGATTTGGAATTTCCCCTGCCCCTACTTTCGAAAGTCATATCTCCCTCATACGACCTCGAAATTTCACAAACTTGGCGTCGTTGGAAATCTCTTCCCAAGATAAGAGATTTCCATCCATATAAAGAACTTACCCAAATTCCTTCTGAGTTAGCAGTTATGGCCGTTTGAAAATGAACAAAACTTACTTTTGAAATCTGGAATTTTTTTTCCAGATATCCTTACTTATTTCCAAATTTGATTATTTTTGCTTTTATTAGTTTAACCTTAGTTGATTCAAGTTACGAGATGTTACATCTATTTCTTTCCTTAGAATTTAACTTGCTTCTGTAACTTTAATGTCTTACTATTTGGATTAGTTGGTTAGCTAATTATTAAATGGTTCTCCCTATATCTTTTCAAACGTTTTGTACAAATTTTATTGATGCAAAATTACCAAAATAAATTAACTTCTACTATAGATAATATCATGATTAGATTCATAGTCAAACAAGCAAATAATGAAGTTTGTTACATACATTATTTAAGTGAGTAAACGCAAAACCAAAAAAGCAAACCAAAATTTTCATTATTAAGCCTTTAGCAAAAATAAAAAGGAAAAATAAAGCAAATGACAAAAATTCCAAGCTCAAATCCAAGTGGCGGTATGATGATAAAATATGACATATGCCTAAAATTCATTCTACAAATTTTGGTGACTATACAGTTGATGGATGTTGTGAATTTGTGAAGAAAGGTAACGCTGGAACTAAAGAAGAATATATTTGTGCTAATTGTGGATGTTTTAGGAGTTTTTATCGAATGAATAGTTAGTCATTTGTGTCGCCCTCCAATACTTTGATCTCGCTTCTTTCAACCACATGTTAATCCACATGGTGGTGGAAATGTGCCAATTATTTTCTATCCTTTAATGACTCGATTTGAGCCAGTTCAGTACATCAGAAGGCCCGTTTTCTACTATTATCCTTGACATGATGAAATCATTAGTCCATGAGAAATTTCTTGTTGACACTTGTTGGTGTTATTACAAAGGATGAATATTCATGCAATCTTTATTTTATTGGCATAAACTTATGTTAATTAATGTCTAGTATGTTTTGTTTTTACGTTAGTAAAGAAAAACAAGAATTAAAGTTGAATTTTTAAAGTTTTTTTATTTAATCAAATATGTGAGTTTTATTTTCATCTGGTTATCTAGTTATTTGATGAGTAAAATAGTGACTTGGTTGATTAATTATTTTATGCAATATTACGATGAAGGAAAAGAAGCTAAATGTGTATGTTAAATATGAAATGAATATATCATAATATTTTGTACCTTTGTATTCTATTCGTTAAATTTTTAATTATTTTTTTTCCAGAAAATACCTTATAATTTAAGTATTTAGCAAAGTATAAATTTTATATTATATTCTTTTGAGTTTTTGTTTAATTATTTAATTATTTTTATTTTGAAAAAAATGTAGTTGTTTCACGTCAAAAACATGCTTTTGTTTCATCTGAAAAAACTAAAAAAATAGCATGTTCATTTTTGTCAACTTAATTAGATTTTAATTTATAAACAAACAAAATATTATCAGCTTTTTAAAAAGAATTTAATTCATATTAAATTAAATACAAATAAACTCAATAGGTGTGATTTTTCAAAAAAAGAATTACAACCTTCCTTAATTTATTAAAGAAGAAATCACATACATACTGTATTTCAAAAACTTAATATATAAATATAATTTTCTTTTATTTACAAAATATATTTTTAATTTATAAAACATAGGAATTTAAATATTCAGGGTTTTTTTGTACTAAATGTTGAGTATTTTCTTTGAATTGATACGTTACATCTTCCAACATATTGAATCAAGATTGAAATGTTGCTACCATCTGTCATACTCTCAAATGAAGTGATTCCTTCACTGAAAACAAAGATTGAAGTTCCTTAAAATTTCTAAGGTAGATCAGTGGAAAGTGAATACAAATAATGATATTAATGAGACAAAAATATATTATGCAAAGCGAAAAATAAGTAAAATCATAAATATTGAAAAGGAAATTGACAAAAACAAAGAAACCAATATCAATAATCCATGTTACACACTTGATTGTTGTTATTTTATTTATTGTATTCTTTTATTTAACTTTTTACCTTTTTTGCTGGGTTTTGATTGAGACCTATTCGCAGATTTAAGAAAAATAGAATGTAACAACCCACTAGGTCGTTTTGAAAACTAGGACAATTCTACCTCTTTTCGAAAAAAATTAAAGGGATATTTTAAACTATTCGGTAACTATGAGTATCTTAGTTGATGAATTTTTGTTAAATGAATATTATGGTTGAATAGTTAGTGGGTCACATCTATAATTAATATTACCATTTGACCCATATAATTATGATAGATTAGTAGTATATTTTATAAAGGAAAATATAGGTTAGAAGCTACATGTGCGACGACTAGAGAAACCAAACGAAACTGCAACGACGACTACGTTGGTTTCCAGGTAAACCAATTCAAATTCATTAATGTTTGTATATTTAATTGTAGGATGCACTTATACTTATCTAATAAAATATTTTTTAATACAAATGAGATTGTTAGTGCTGGAAGATATGATATATTCAATTACTAAGTGAATAGTTAATGAAATTAAGTATTTATAGTGTAAATAGTATATGATTGGATGATATTAGTATTAGTGGGTATTGCTGGAAATTTTATTGGATTGAAACAAAAAGGGATAAAGTCAATAATGGGTAGTGTTGTTAGATGTGGTTCGTGGGGTATAGTGTAAGTATTATTCTATTATTAATTTTTTTTGGTTAATAACTAGGAAAGGTTAATTAGGAGGGTGATGGAAAAGGGAGAACATTGACCCTTTGATTCTAAGCTTGCTGCTACTGGTTTGTAACCAGTTGCTCCAGTTTAATGTTTTTTTTTTTAATTGTTTCTTATATTATCAATTTAATTTTATATATATTGAGATAGGTAATTAATTAATAGGTGTATGTTATATGACTTAACAATAAATTTAGGGTATTTGAAGAGATTAAGGTTCAATTCTTGGCTTGAAATTTAGCAAATATAATAATTTGGGCATATAATTTATATCAAGATTTGGAGTTTGATTAGAGATATGAGTGAGTTTTAGGGTCTATCATAGACATATAATAATGCGAATGTCTACAAACTCACTTTCTTACAAATATTGCATCATTGATAGATTGTGAACATTCCAAAACTTTGCGAAAAAGGAAGGAACTATCTTGAGGATTCGTGGCACGAGTTCGGCACTTAAGGTATGTTAAGACTTTTCAGACTTGTTGAAGGACGTTTTCCTAATTAAAGACTAAAATGAAATAGAAAATGGGTAAGGGTGAAAGATGGGGGTTCCCGTACCAATGGTGTGACTGGCATTGGTACGAATACCAGTGTTATCAAGGGAAAGTTATTGCTATAGAACGTGGATTGTAATTTGAGAATGTCAAAGCATACGAGCATTAGCTGATATGTTATTGACTTGAATTCGTTGTGTGATTGTGTTTTCTTTATTACACCCATATAATTATGATAATTGAGGTGGTTATGTATTATGTTGATATTTTACTAATTGAGGTGCATCATCATCCCCTTATTTGAAATAATATTGTGCACATGCATTGACATGAGATTGAATATAAGTTGGGCACATGGAGATCGTCCATGCTGGGGATGGTGAGATGTAAAGATTATAATTTGGGCACGTGGAGATCGTCCGTGCGGAAATTATTTGATTTTATGATAGTGCGTTGAGATCGTCCGCAGAGACACATGGAGATCGTCCGTGTCGGTATATGGACCTCACGAGTCCCCCATGGGTCATGAACTCTCGATGTATTCCGAAAAGTATCATGTATATACGGTTGATAGAGTACTGGGTATTCTGAGGCATATCATTTCATGGTATCAGATTGCATTGCATCTCATGACATCCTTCATTCTTGATGATTATGTGTTTTATTTGGTGGTTGTAAGTTACTTGATGTTTGATTACCTCTATTTGATGAAACTTGACTATTAATAGTAATATAAACTTGTATAATTAAAGAATTGATTTTTCTGATATAAACTCCGGTCACTACTTCTTCGTTGTCGGTCAATGAGATATACTGGGTATTCATGGTTTCGTACTCATACTACACTGTCTGCACTATTTTGTGGTACAGATTGGATTTCAAATTTCGAGCACGTTCTTGGAGCTTGAATATGAGTTTGGATTTTCATGGAGTTTTGGTGCGCTGCTTGGGATATTCTGCGGCCCACACCTTCAATCTACCTTTATTTATTAGGTTATTTTGATATTGTGATAGGATATTTCTTATGTTTAAATTTTCATATTAGTTTGGACTTGTATCCTATTTTAGAAGTTTTTGTACTTATGATACCAAATCTTGGGGTAGTAGTTTAGGTTTCCGCATTTCATACTTGTAAATGACTTAGTGATTGAATATTATGTTTCTGCTAATCCTTCTACTTAAAATATTGAATTGAATTGGTAAAAGTATTGGGTTGGCTTACCTATCGGTTGGGAACTCAGGTGCTATCACGACTTGTGATTTTGGGTCGTGACAAATTGATATCAGAGCCCTAGGTTAATCGGTCTCACTAGTACAAGAGCTGAGTCTAGTAGATTCTTGCGGATGGGTGTGGAGACGTTCGTTACTTATCTTCGAGAGGCTATAGAACTTTAGAAAACTTTCTTCTTTCATTCCTAATCGTGCGCGTGTGGTTTGAATTAAGGTCAAAATTTCTTGTTCCATTCTCTCACCAACGGTGAGAAGACATTTTCAAATTTGACATTTGTGGTAAGGGATGCTATTATGTGGTATAGTACATAAGTTGTGTGGTTAGCAAAATAACTTAGTATTGAGCATTTCGAATTTTAATAATGAAATTGACGAGGTTTGAAATTGTAAGAACAACTTTCTCAAGGTGTGATTTAGACAAGGATACAAGGATACTTGAACTTTATTTGAATTTACTAGGGACAATTTTATAAAGTGTGTTTATGATATGTGAGTAATTTAGTAATGAAATGGTATATGTTGATGTCTTGAAGAGAATAATAAGATTAGGAAGATTCAGTTGATCAAATAAGACTTTAGTGATTATGGTAAGGCTATGGGGAAAACTTGAGAAAGGATAGAAATATAAAATGTGATCACTTCTCATGACATTTGAGAGGGTAATATTTGTTATAAGATTTGTATTGTAGATTTACTTTTTATCCTTTAGAGTGGAGGTATACCAAAGATAGTTTGAAAGTTCAAGTTGAATGGCACTATGGCCTGATGTTTATTTGATAGAAGTCACAAGGTTGGTTAATTCTAATACATCAAAATATTATAAAAAGTTAAATTGAATATCAGTCAGTAAAGACATTTAAATGGAGGGTTATTGATAAATAGTGATAAATACATATTGTGAGGAACATTTCAGATATTGAATTGACGATTAGTAATAATAATTGAAAATAAGAGGGGGGGGAGGGGGGAGATTATTTAGTTAAGGGATTTTGGAATGAATAGTTGTATGAAGCTACATGAGGACACCTATAGAGATGTATGCATAGTAGTTATGAATCGCTAACTAGATCATAGACCAATATAGCAGTGATTGGAAATTTTACCTTCATGAATAACTAATTGTATTGGGATAATCAAGGTGGTTCAAAGTATCATTCTATATGATCTCAGTTGACTATAGTTTTATTTCGAGTGTAGATCTACTTCGTAAGTACATACCTTATTTGGATTTGAATATGTTTTGAAGATATTCTTCTATGTTTGAACGTATTCTTAACCGGTAGATGATTCTTAGTGGTAGATCGATTACATCGATCTTATGTTGTTGACTTGGTACTACATGACACGTGGACAAACTTAACTATTCTGAAGGTGTTAGACTTCAATAGCATAGAGTAAATTTCTCTACATCATACAGTTTCATACTAACTTCAAATATGTGTGATACTTCAAAATTTAAGTGACAGGATAGTCTTAGTACCCATTCAAGAAAATTATCATTGTCTCTAAGGTTTCAATGTGTGGGAAAAAGGGTTGCTTCACCTATTCGTCTTATGTTTGTGATATAAGTGATGATATGTCTCCTTTAGAGCTCATTCCAATGGTGCAAAAGTTTTTTTAAGGGTATTCCATATGAGTTTGATATAAAAATTAATATTGACTTATTGTTAGACACATGACCTATTTCTATTATTTCTTATTGGAATACTCCAGTGAATTTGAAATAATGGTAACAAGACTTGTTGAGTAAGAAATTTTGTTGGATCAAGTATATTTTTATTGGGTGTTTCTATCATATTGGGATTCCTTTGCTATTATTTTCATCGAGGATAGATTGGTTTACTACCATAGTAGAAAGGATCACGAGCATTATTTGAGGATGGTTCATTAAAATCTGAAAAAATAATAATTAATTAAGCTTTATTCATGTTTTTCTTAAGTGTGGGTTTCGATTAGTTTGTTGTCATGGTTGAAATGTGTATTGATCAAGAAATGTATTATGAGGGATCCCAAAAGAATTGAGGCAGTTCGAAATTGGGTCTGACCTATTTTAGTTGCAATATTTATAGTTCTTAGGCCTAGTTGGTTGGTATCGATGATGCTCTCATTCATTACACCCGCATTGAATAGATTAACCTAGAAGTAAGTGGCTTGTCAATGTTTGATGTGTGTGAGGTAAGTTTTCTAAAGTTCAATGTTGGGTTATTGCCCATGTTCTAGCGAAGGGGCTCATGGCCTAATCCTACTTGATAAGGACCAAAATTACTCTCTTTATTTGGTTTCTAATTATATTAGAAAAAGGATTGAAATTGTAATCCTATTTGTAGTTGATTTTGAATTGTAAGAAAAAGCACAACTCTATAAAAGAGGATGGTCTTGAGATAATTATTCAATTACTAATTAGTATTTTCTTTGAAAGATATTAGGACATAAGAGAGTTTTTGAGAGAGCTTTCAACAAGAGAGAAGAGAGAAGAAAAAAGTTTGCTTTGCTGCATTTTTTTTTCCGACCAGCAACCTTAGATCGTTTTTCCTGATTAACTAACCGTTGGATTGGGCTGAAATTTTGAATGAGTGTATCTGACATCTTGGTGGTTGATTTTAACGGTGAAGATTGGATTTGGAGGTTATAAAGACACTGTTTTAGGTTCCGAACAACAGCTATATTTGGGTGGTAATTTTTTCTATTTACCTTTTGGTTGGGTATTAACGTAGAAAGGTAAGTGATAGCTTATGCTTCGAGATAATTGAAAGTTCATGAGAAGAACTGTCTTATAGCTTAAACTTGGTGGTGGTGGTGCTTGCACTAAAATTGTAGAGGCATTATATTTATAGTGTGTATTGCGAGGGGTTTTAGTATAATATTTAATAAGAGGAATCTAAATTTAATACAATGAATATGGAAGTTTCTCAAGGACTATGGAATGATTATTGTTTACCGTTTGGACAAAGCAAATGTGATAGTAGACAACTTAGGGTGAAATACAATGAGTATGGATAGTCTATCTTTGTTACATGGAGGTGAGATAGTCCTTATTGGAGAAGATTCGTGTTGGATAGTTTGGTGAGGAAAATTTGCATACGACTTAAGATAAGGTGCTACAAGGAGAAGTCAAAGAATAAATTCTTGGTGGTGAGTGAGTTTTAAGGATAAGGTATTTTATTATGTTCTTCCAATATGTGAGCTAAGTAGATTAATCATGCAAGATGCCGATATTTCAGATATTTTATTCATCCATAGGCTATTGGGGTATAATTTAACTTGAAGTAATATTATAAATAGTATCGTATGAAGGGATTGAATTTACATCTCGTGTGTGAATTGTTATCAAGTAAATTATGAGCACAAAAAGCATGAATGTATGACTTAAATGATGCGTGACTTAAATGATGCTTATACTAGAGTTGGAGTGAAAACATATTGCTATGAATTTGTGGTAGGGTTACCACGTATCTTGTGCAAGTTTGATGTTATATAGGTTTTAATGGATCGATAGACCAAGTGTACATATTTTATATCAATTCAGATTAATTACTTGTAGTTTGGATATGTTAGTCTAGATCTACATTCAAGAGATAGTTCACTTGTATGAGATGCTCATTTTTTTAAATTATTTCTTTGAGGTACATAATTGACATCTCATGACTGAAGGTCTATGCAGAAGAAGTTGGCTACTCAAGTGGATCTTAGTACAACTTTCCACCTTTAGATTGATGGTGTATTTGAATGGACTATCCAGGTCCCTTATGACATGTGTGATCAGTTTGATAGTCATTGAAATACATTTTTGTTTCTAGTAGAGTTTACATACCACGATAGTTATCATTTGAACATCGAGATGATATCATTTGAGGCTTTGTACAGTAGGGGATTCAATTTCAAATTGATTGGGTCGGTATATATGATGTTAGTTGTGGGGTACAATATATATCGAGAGAGTCCTTGGATAAGATCATGTTAATTCAGGATATGTTTCTCATGGTTCAGAGTAGGAAAATGAGTTACGCAGATCGAAAGGTTCATGATTTGGAGTTCATGGGTGATGAGATTTTGGAAAGAGGGCAAGATGAACATGAGGTATATTCGTTCCCTCGATATTGTTAAGCATATAGGTGAGGTGGCTTACGAGTTAGGTTTGCCACATGACTTATAAGGTGTTCATCATATATTTCATAATTCGATGCTGGAGAAGTTTCATTCGGAATGATGCGTATGTGATTAAGTGTTAATTGGTTCAAGTCTTACTTTTTAGGAGAAGCCGGTAACTAAAATGAATGGGAAAATTTAGAAGTTGAGGTCAAAAGAAGTTATTTCAGTCAAATTTCAAAGGAACGGTTAAAGCGGCTACTTAGGGGGAGTTAGTTGGACGTGTAGATCAAATATCCACATTAGTTTTAAGCATTTAGTTAATTTATTTCTTTTACTTTTCGAGGACGAACATTTGTTTTAGTGGTAGATGCTGTAACGACCCGCTAGGTCGTTTTGAAACTAGGACTATTCTACCTCTTTTCGAAAAAATTAAAGGGGTATTTTAAGCTATTCGGTAACTATGAGTATCTTAATTGATACAAGTTTTGTTAAATGAATATTATGGTTGAATAGTTAGTGGGTCACATCCATAATTAATATTACCATTTGACCCATATAATTAAGATAGATTAGTAGTTTATTTTATAAAGGAAAATATAGGTTAGAAACGAAACTGCGACGATGAGAGAAACCAAACGAAACTGCGACGACTACTACGTTGGTTTCCAAGTAAAACAATTCAAATTCATTAATGGTTGTATATATAATTGTAGGATGCACTTATACTTATCTAATAAAATAATTTTTAATACAAATGAGATTGTTAGTGCTGGAAGATATTATATATTCAATCACTAAGTGAATAGTTAATGATTAAGTTTTTATAGAGTAAATAGTATGATTGGATGATAATAGTATTAGTGGGTATTGCTGGAATTTTTTTTGGATTGAAACAAAAAGGGATAAAGTCAATAATGGGTAGTTGTTAGATGTGGTTCGTGGGGTATAGTGTGAGTATTATTCTATTATTAAGTTTTTTTGGTTAATTACTAGGAATGATTAATTATGAGGGTGATGATAAAGGGAGAAGATTGACCCTTTGATTCTGAGGTTGCTGCTACTGGTTTGTAACCAGTTGCTCCAATTTAATGTTTTTTTTAATTGTTTCTTATATTACCAACTTAGTTTTTGATATATTGAGATATGTAATTAATTAATAGGTGTATGTTATATGACTTAACAATAAATTTAGCGTATTTGAAGAGATTAAGGTTCAGTTTTTGGCTTGAAATTTAGCAAATATGATAATTTTGGTATATAAATTAGGCATAATACATATATTAGACCCTAAACTTGACTTCAAATTTTAACTTTGACCTCAAACTTTCATAGTGCACAAATAGGCACTTTAACTATCCTATCTTTCAATAAACAAACACGTGATTCCTACCTGGCGAAATGCGTGAAATGCACGCATTCTGCGCGAGTGAGGGGTAATTTTCGAAGCGCACAACGGTAAAAAAATACTAAAATGACGATTCTCCCTTAATGAATCTCTTTTATATTAATTAAAATTAATTTTAATTTTTTTTAGTTTCAAAATGATGTGTAAGATATTTTTTTTAAAAAAAAAGATGTGTAAAATGTTTAATTAGTTGGCAGCCACTGATTGGCTCACTAATACACGTGGCAGCGTTTGCATTTCACGCACTTTGACTCCAAAAATCGCGTGTTTATTTATTGAAAGATAGGATAGTTTAAGTGCCTATTTGTGCACTATGAAAGTTTGAGGTCAAAGTTAAAATTTGAAGCCAAGTTTAGGGTCCAATATATGTATTATGCCTATAAATTATATCAAGATTTGAATCTTGATTAGATATATGAGTGAGTTTTAGGGTCTATGATAGACATATAATAATGTGAATGTCTATAAACTCACTTACTTACAAATATTGCATCATTGGTAGATTGTGAACGTTCCGATACTTTGCGAAAAGGGAAGGAACTATCTTGAGGATTTGTGGCACGAGTTCGGCACTTAAGGTATGTTAAGGCTTTTCAGACTTGTTGAAGGACGTTTTCCTAATTAAAGAATAAAATGGAATAGAAAATGGGTAAGGGTGAAAGATGGTGGGTTTCTTTACCAATGGTGTGACGGGCAATGGTACGAGTACCGGTGTTATCAAGGGAAAGTTATTACTATAAAATGTGGATTGTAATTTGAGAATGCCAAAGCATATGAGCATTAAATGATGTATTATTGACTTGAATTCCTTGTGTGATTGTGTTTTCTTTATTACACCCATATAGTTATGATAAATGAGGTGGTTATGTATTATGTTGATATTTTACTAATTGAGGTGCATCATCATCCCCTTATTTGAAATAAGATTGTGCACATGCATTGACATGAGATTGAGTATAAGTTGTGCACGTGGAGATCATCCGTGCTGGGGATGGTGAGATGTAAAGATTATAATTTGGGCACGTGGAGATCGTCTGTGTGGAAATTGTTTGATTTTATGATAGTGCGTTGAGATTGTCTGCATAGACACGTGGAGATCGTCAGTGTCTGTATATGGACCTCGTGAGTCCCCTATGGGTCATGAACTCTTGATGTATTTCCGAGGAGTATCATGTATATACGGTTGAGAGAGTAATGGATATTCTGATACATATCATTTCATGGTATCATATTGTATTGCATCTCATGACATCCTTCATTCTTGATGATTATGTGTTTTATTTGGTGGTTGGAAGTTACGTGATGTTTGATTACCTCTATTTGATAAAACTTGACTGGTAATAGTAATATAAACTTGTATAATTAAAGAATTGATTTTTCTTATATAAACTTCGGTCACAACTTCTTCGTTGTCGGTCAATGAGATATACTAGGTACACGTGGTTTCGTACTCATACTACACTTGGTGAACTATTTTGTGGTGTAGATTGAATTTCAAATTTCGGGCACATTTTTGGAGCTTGAATATGAGTTTGAATTGTCTTGGAGTTGTGGTGCACTGCATGAGATATTCTGCTGCCCACACCTTCAATCTACCTCTATTTATTAGGTTATTTTGATATTCTGATAGGATATTTCTTATGTTTAAATTTTCGTTTTAGTTTGGACTTTTATCGTATTGTAGAAGCTCTTGTACTTATGACACCAAATCTTGGGGTAGTAGTTTAGGTTTCCTCATTTAATACTTGTAAATGACTTAGTGATTGAATATTATGTTTCTGCTAATCAATCTATTTAAAATATTGAATTGAATTGGTAAAAGTATTGTGTTGGCTTACCTATCTGTTGGGAACTTAGGTGCCATCACGACTTGTGATTTTGGATCTTGACATAGAAACTATTAGGTTTCAAAAGGCCTTAGTTAACTATAAATAAATGACTTTAGAGAAATCATTTAACGACAATAATATAATTATCGTTAGACTATATTTTAGCAACAATAATAAATATGAGTATTTATAACCAACACTATATGTAAATATTGTTAAAAGGTTGTAGCTAGTCTAAAACAACAACATTAACTCAATTATCACTCTATATTTTTGCAGCAATAAATCTTGACCGCAAAAAGAAAATTCTATTTCCACTACATATCTATTTTTTATTAAAGTGATTATATATACTGATATCAAAAAATTGAATTGCCAAGTCATAAATACTTTTTTTCCAAAATCTACTTTGAAAATATAAGTAAATTTGAATTTTTCTTTCATATTTTGAAAATATGTATGATGGCCTACTATATTTGAGTTTGTTTGTCCTATGTCTTAATACATGCACATTTTTCTGGTCATTACTTTCATAAATAATGACGAAAGTGTAGTCAGATGGATCTTTAATCGTTTCATTTTCAAGCTTAGAAAGTAAAGAATTAGACTTACTAGTAATAGTGCGTGAGAGTGCGATTAAATAGATAAGAAGTAAGTTTTTTAATAGTTTAAAGTTTTAATTATGATATTCACTTAATTTAGTATGGTATCGAAACACATAAAATAACATCCATAAAAACTTAATAAATAAAACTAAAGGGAAAGCAATTGTATTCCCATTATATATATTTGAAAATCAGTAGATATAATAACCATGATTAATCAGTATGGACTCAACCTCTAATTTGCTATTTTAAATTAATTATTAAATTAACATGAATACTATATTCAATTAGATATTTTAGGGTAGGTTTGGGCATGCGATATATAATCATGATTTGATATTGAAATATTCTAAGGTTTAATATCCATAAATCACATATCTCTGTGTCTTTTTCATAAACGAATGTTTGTGATTACAAACTAATTTCAAATATACTTAATTTTATAAAGATTCACTAGTCAACAACAATAGTAATTAGTTAATTTTTAATATAATATTTTTGCATAGTACGAACAATCCCTTCATCCCGAGCATGAGTCCCTTTTTGCAAAATTCAGAATGATGATTTGCAAAATATAAACTTATAGGTCAAGTACCGTTGCAATTGCTTTTAAAAAATCACTATTTGAAATTTCAAATCATATTTTTTTTACATCAAAGTAATAAATACATTACATACCATTACACATAAATATTTTCTCATTTAATCATATGGCTAATTATGTATCACACCCAAAGCCTAAACCCCGGATGTGACCGACATTCGAGAACCAATGTTTTCCCCAAGCGAACCCTTGGTCTAGCTCAGTTACTCAGCAAAAGACTAACTCAAGAAAAATAAAGAGACCAAATACCAAACATTTTGTAATAGATCACAAGGATCATTGAAATCGTCTCATAAAGGATATATCAAAAGAGTCTAGAGAGGTTTAACATGAACAATTGTTTAGTAGGAATAGTACCTATTCAAAAAGTGGAAAAATTTAATCTCATGTGATCCCAAAGAATAATGTAGAACGAAAAGAAATTGAAACAATCCCTTATCTTCTATTTTGGAAGTTTGATGTATGTTCAAACTTGCCCAAGATCGATATTTGTTTTGTGGTCGAAATGCTATGAAGATATCAAAGTAATGATGGAATTTATTAATGAAGAAACTGTAAAGAAAGTTTGTGGCATGTTATGAAGTCATAATTCATTCATTATGGCTGCAAAAAATTATTTCAATACTTGCGTTGTCGACACCACTACCAAGCCGATGAAAATTTATTGTCATAATACTGCAACAATATTCTTCTCCAAGAACGATAATTACTCCAAATGTGCCAAACATATGGAATTAAAGTACTTTACTGTCAAGGAAGAAGTTTAGAAACAAAGAGTGCTACTTGAGAATATTAGAACTAATCTCATGATTACTGATCTATTAACAAATGGCTTACAACCAAAGACATTTAAAGAATATGCTCAAATAATATGTCTTAGTTGTATTTATGATTGATATATTTATGATATTTTTACACTCTGAGCTCAAATTATGTATTTCTGATATACTTAATGAATTTCTTGTTTCTCATAATAATATATTCACCATTGTTTTGAGATATTATAAGATAAGTCTCTATGAGACATTATTGTGGACCATAATGTTATATGTTTTTGTAGCTTATGGACCTTGTATGATGAGTTTCTAGTGTAGTAGTATATGAAAGAAAGTATGTAGCTTAAAAAATTTATGTACAACCTCCATAACCCGCATTAGTAGTTTGTTATATTGTGGTATGTATGATGGACATTATAGAAGAGATCTATTGTATGAGCAACTAATTAATGTTTATGAAATATTAATGTTGTGGTTATTGGGAAAAGTAGGAGAATGTAAGAATTATTATTATTAATTATTTCTTACTTATGACCCAAGATTACTTGTAACCCAAGTAATACCATAAAAAATATTTAATAAGGAATAGATCTCGTCGTACATTGGTTTCTTGATGGACGTACCAGATTAAGTCATAACCTGTAGAAATTGGTCCTCCCTCCACGCATTAGGGTTACCACATATTCTCTACATTAGTTCCATCACTGACGATTGTAGTAACGTAAAAGTTAGGAAAAGGAGGTAGAAACCAATTTACGGTTAACACTTCCACTTCTCTATGTGATGATGTCTTCTACATCAGGTATGTTCCCTAACGATCTCTATGTAAGATTATCGTGTTCAAGATTTTGATATTATATATTAAAATATTTAGTCTTACAATATAAATCTCGGAGGATCATATGAAATAGTTGGGAGTTGGATGTTTTAAAAAAGAAGAAACAGATAGATGTGAAAAGAAGTTTGTATGTGACCGACAAGATCAAAGCAATGAAACTCTTAAAAATAACTTAAATCACATGGGGTGTAGACCTCAAGTACACCCCAAGTGCACTGGTGATGTGGACTATTTTGTCATATTAACGAATGGTACACATTCAAAATCATGAGGTACATTGGAGCTAAAATAAGAGAATTACGAAATTTATAAAATACCCTCTGTCAATACAAGCAAGTAGACGGAGACGAGCTTGTTATTCCCTCTTTTTATATCGTAATATACCAAACTAACTAGTTAAAAAAACACTGTTTGCGTGACTATAATCAAACTCTCTCATAGTCAAATTATAATTAAAAAATAGAATAAACTTTTTAGAGTTTAAGTTTTTTTTTTCGTTGAATAAATAGTTCTAGTATAACTTTGAGTTGTTACACGAGATCGGATGTCTATTCTGTATCGCATTTTCTAGAAGTATGTATCATTGGTTATCATGTTAGCTATTTCTTAACTACTATTTTTTTATTAATCTAATCAAGCTCTTAACAATGTTACCCATTTATTCAATTTTTGGAAATAAAAATTAATCAAATTTTAATTGAAGAAGTATATATAGTTCATTGGATTTACATTAAAAGAAAATTTAAAATTAGAACTAGGTTTTGGACGCGTTTGTAAAATATGTTTATTTTTATAAAAAAAGACATCATATATTACATTCACATACATGCAACGTATGATTGGAATAATAGCGAATATGTTTTATGTTTATACATGTAGGTGATATTGAAATGACACTAAAATATTTTTTATTTAATTGTTAGAGTATGATTTTTGTTACTCCATCATATTTATTTGATCTTCGATAAAAAGTAATTCCTTCGTCCCACTTTATGTGGCACAATTTACTCTTTGGCCAGTCCCAAAAAGAATATCATATTTCCTTATATGGTAGGTACTTAAATGTGCAATTCCTCTTTTACCCTTGTTGTTCTTACTTAATCTTAAAAATAGTACTCCAATACATTTATGAGGAGAGAGAAAAGTGAATCCACTTTTTAACATGACTATTATTTGAAGGGAAATTTGGTAAACATTTCAAAGTCTTCATTTATTTTTTAAAATGGGACGGACGGAGTAACTTTTTGAAGTATGTTTAATTTTCATCGGTAGCTTAGGAGACCTAGATAAACACATTATAAATAGTCAAATTACAATCATAACATAAAAAATTTTTAGTATGTACTATTAAACACATTTTTTTAAAAAAAATTGTCAAGATTAAATACCTTTTACATTATCAGTTTCTCCATATATCTGGACAATCAAAGTAACATTTTAAATTTATAATAATAATTGAGAAATTTTTGTCTCAAAATATAATACTGTAATGGTTCCATAATTTGTTAGATTTGAAGGTACACAATATTTTGTAAATGAAAGAATTAAGAAATTATAAATAATTACAGAGTTAATAAGAGGCATCATAGCATGAGGAAATGGTATAATTCAACTTGACAATGTCAACTCCTAAATATAAAAATTAAACATAATACGAACAATTTTTATGATCTAACTTTTTGTATCAAAATATTTAAAAGTTATATAAGTTGTCTGTCATAATCCAAGCCTCCCTGGACGTGACACTCGAGCATCTTGTTGGTCCCCAACCGACCCTCATCCTTGTTGGCTACAAACAGAAGACTAACTCAAGCATTCAAAGCTTAAAAACTAAATAAAAATCCATGAAACTCAAATACAAATCTTTAACTCAAACGAAAAAATATGAATAAAAATAATATATTCAAATCGCCACAAAATATGCAATTTAAGTCTTTAAAACATTGAACAAGATAAATGAACAAACTTATAAAACTCTACTGTCTATCTATGACGCCTCTAACTGTCAAAGATGGGACCCACGATATCCTAATAACTGATATAACTAAAGTACAAGTGGAACCCTCTAGAAGCAAGTAGTTAACTTGAACTGCATATGGTATCAATGAAGGGCATATTGATGATCATGAATACTAGTATAGGTATCATAAAATGATGTAAGACAAATGGATCAGTACATGGAATGTATGAGCATATAAGGGGAAACATAAGCTTGTGATAACAAGGGAAACATACTTATCTCTTCTCAACTCACTCAACTCAACTCAACTCAAAGAAGCATATTTCAACTCAACTTAAGGAATACTCAAGGATATCCAAAACTACTCAAACGTACTAAACTCAGAAGTACTCAAGGGTAAAATACTCCACTCATAATAAGGTTCTCAACTCAGTGAAATGAAGCTCAACTCAACGATAAGGTACTCGACTCAATAAAATACAATTCAACTCAAATTACTCAACTCAAGATACTCAAGAAAAAATAACAATAAAAGATGAAATATATGGAAAGCACTTAAAACAGTAAAAATTAACTCAGTGTATTGAAGAACCGATAACATGACTCAATTTGTATATAATAAAATATAATATAACTCTGTGAGAATTTCTCCAACCGACAACCATCACTATGAGCTTTGTGATGATACAACGTCTCCCCCACGCTGCCAGAATTTTCATATACCTTTTCGGGAAATAGAACCTCTGAACTAAGTGGATCCACTAGTCTATGCTAAAAAGCATTAAGGAATCATCTAAAAAGTATGACCCTTTCTACCCACGTTGGCTACATGGTTTATGGAGACTTGAGTTATCTGAACTCGTCCCTATATTGGTGCTCAATACCACTTCCAAAAATATACTCAACTCATATATTTTAAAAATATAACTTTTTCTGTGGCTTGATATTATTACTCAAAAACTAGCTTAAAATCTCTCTCGAAAATTGGTGTTTTCTTTCTTGTTTAAATGTGAAAATATTTTACTCTTGGAAATACTTAGTTCCTATATAATCTTTTGAATAAATAAACTTCACTCTTACTCTTACTCAACTCAATGCTCAAGTCTTAAGATATTGTAAAAGACTTCTCGAAATGAAGTTCATGCCAAAATATGGACGTGAACGAATCAATTCAAGGTTTTCAATAACCATAACTAGAACTCAATACTCATGACTCAACAACTCATAACTCAAGAACTTCAATAATAATAGTAGCTTCAAGAATGCTTGACTCAGAGGGTTCGTGTGGAATTTCGGGCATGGACTACTCAACTCAAGCACTCAAAGATACTTCTAATCTGAAGACTACTCAACTTATAGGGTTCATGCAGAATTATATCAAGGACTTCATGGGTAACATGTAATAGTCCCATGATCAGGAATATGATATCGAAAAGGTTGGGAACTCGATACTCAAGACTTAGAACTTGAAGATACTCCTCCTCTCAATGATACTCAATTTATAAAGTCCATTCGGAATTCATGGACATGAACGACTCGACTCAAGGATCTACATAACAATATGGAACTGAAATATATGACTTTTCTCATTCTCATACTTACTACCTAAAAACTTAACTCAAATCGATAGTTAGTCTCAAAGGATTCACAATTGAACTCAAATACTTTCTTGGACTCTACTCTTTACCCTCTCTTGAATGTGAATTATGAATTCAAGAGTTATGGTTCATGATATGAATGATCTAGGTGATAGTGTAGAATCATGAATAGATTCTCCTTACTCTCATGCTCAGTTCCTTGAGTCTTGAAACATGTTATTAGAAATTGTAGAAGACTACTAAAAAATGACTCAAAATGGATTTTCTCAAAATGTTCGGAAGAACTCTCAAGACTTGACTCTTAACTCTACCTTGAATTTGAATTATGAATTAGAGGTTATAATCATGTTTGGAATGATTTCTATGTGTTTAGAAGTATCTTAGAGTGTTCAAAATTAAAAGGGAGTGAAGGTACACTTGAAAAGAATTCAAATGGAGCAACCAAACACAAACTGGATGGGCAAGGTGACCCTAGAATAGTGAGTGGCGCGAGGGTGTACTGACTAGCGCGACGTGCCAGGACCTAACGTAGAAAATTCGACGAATTTCTTTGCTCGTTTTCTCACCCTAACTCGCCTAGAATTGAACAGTTTCTTCCCCAATCATTTGGATTCGATAATTGAACATAAGTAAACTCTAATGTACTAAATACATCCCTCAAAACACTGACTTTCATCTCCAGAAATCATCAAAACCCTAACACAACAAAATTTGGGATGAACTTTCAAGAACACTTCTCAAAAATTCATCAAGAAATCTAATCTTTCAACTTCAAGAATGAAATTGCACTAAAAAATAACATGATTAGTGTGTATGAACAAACCCTTTAGGGGTTAAACCCATGGTGAGAATCCGCAACAAAACTCAAGAACCTCGACGAACACCTTGATCCCTTCCTTTTTTTCTCCTTTTTTCTCTTATTTTCTCTTCTTGAACTCTCAACTAAAACCCTAGGTGTATATTAGGATCATAAAACTGAAACTAATAGGATTAGACCATTAAAACCTTACCAAAAACAAATTAAATCTCATTGGGTAAGGAAAAGACTCAAATACCCCTTACTAATCTCAGGAAACTTTCCATTACTGGACAACTTGACTTCGAAAGGGCATATCTCACTCATCCGATATCGAAACTTAGCAAAATCGTTGGTGTTGATAATTCAAATACATTTCATTATATATCTTTTATCCTAAGTAACCCATCCTAGACTAAGAGTTATAGTCATTTGAAGTTGACACAAAATATAGAAGAGCTTAGGAATGACTTCAATGAATTCTCTTTAGTTCTTCTTGGAACTCAAGGTTCTACATCTAGTGACCTTAACATTTAGGAAAATTTAAAATTCTTTGGTAAAAACTTAGTCACTACGAAGGATAGTTTGAAAAAATTATGGGGTGTTACAATATCTCCCCTTGGGATCATTCGTCCTTGAATGATTGCTAGAGTGAGTATGGAGCAGGGTTACTCTTATCATCTCTATCATACTAACTAAAATTTGCCCGCATTTCTATTAGCAACTAACTAAGAGATCTCATTTAGCTATTTTTCATATAATAGAGTAGTATGTAATCATGAATACAATAGCAAACATATCTAAATAAGTCTTGAATAATCTATTCATAAGGTCCATGAACGCTTTTGGACCATTGGTCAAACCAATGGACATAACTAGGAACTCATACTGACCATAACACGTCCTTAAATTTGTCTTTGGAATATCACATTCCCTTTCTCTCAACTTATTGTAGCTAGATCTGATGTCCATCTTAGAAAAACAAATAGCACCCTAAAGTTGATCGAAGAGTTCATCAATTCTCGGAAGAGGATACTTATTTTTGATAGTAACCTTGTTCAACTGATTGTAATCTATACACATTCTGAGGGAACCATCTTTATTCTTCAGAAATAAGATCGGAGCTCCCCGAGGTGAGACACTAAGTTGATAAAACCTTTCTCCAGGACATCTTTCAACTGCTCTTTCAACTCTTCAACTTTATTGGTGCCATCCTATATGGAAGAATAGAGAAAGGACTAGTATCAACAAGAATATCTGAACCAAAGTCTATTTCTCTCTTAGGAGGGACTCTGAGAACATCATTTGGAAAGACGGAAAGACTTCTGGAAACTCTTTTGCTACTAAATTGACTAAATAAGAGGTATCTTAACACTAGAGTAATTAACTCGTACTAACACACCCCTTGGAAACTAACTTTCTCGCCTTAAGGTACGAACGAGAATGACCCTTAGGCATTGTTGAACTACTCTTCCTCTCTATATCTGGCTCATTAGAAAATTGGAACTTAACAACTCGAGTTCTTTAATCAACTAAGGCATAACAGGCATGAAGTTAGTCCATACCTAGAATGACATCAAAATCTACCATGTCTAACTGAAGTAAATCATCCATGTTGCTGTTGTGATTGACAGAAATGGTACAATAAAGATAGACTATCTCTACTAGAATAGACTCACCAACATGTGTAGAAACACTGAAGGTCTCAAGAAGATTCTTAGGAAGAACATCGAAATTTATTGCAGCATAAGGACTCACAAAAGATAAGCTTGCTCATGGATCTATCAAAGCATAAACATCAAAGTTAAAGACTTGGATCATACCAGTGATAACATCTGGTGAATCCTCTTTCTCTTGGCAACTAGTGATAACATAGAGACGGTTTCCTTCTTCGCCTGCCCATAAAGTAGTAGCTCCTCTAGATGCAGCTTTGTCTCGTAGGGCAATTGAAGCATATTGGGCTCTATTGCCCCCATTACCGTTACCCTGCATGTTCTTAAGACACTCTTTCTCATAAAATGGTCATTTTGACCACACTCGAAGCACCTAGTGGATCCATCACAATACACCGTTAAGTGGCTCCTACCACACATAGAACATGCAAGAGTCTTATTACCCCCTTATGTCACACAACCTTGAGAATGCACATGTCTAGCTCTGAAGTTCTGTGAATTCTGATTCTTAAACTCACCTCTGTTACTTGGTGTAGGTGCACAAGTAGATGATAGAGCAGGTCCCTTCTGTTTCTGTTGGAAAGATGACCAGTTGACGTTACTCTTCTGCTTCCCATACTCATTCCATGTCTTAGCTTTATTGTTTCAGAACTCTTCCCTATCTTTCAACTTCTCTTCCTCAACCTGTTAAACATGGATCATTACTCTTGCTATGTCCAGATCCCATATTAGCATAACTTCCTTGCCTTCATTACTTGACAGATGAGACAACCCAACAACAAAAAAACTCGTTCTGCCTCTCATGTGAGCAACTATCTCTAGAGCATAGCGGGAAAGTTGGGTGAACTTCAGACTATACTCATGAACACTCATAGATTCCTAATTAAGAGTAAGGAATTCTCGTACCTTTGCTTCCCTTAATTCTTGGGGAAAAAACACCCCAAGAAGACCTCCTCGAACAAAGCCTAACTCACAAGTGGTGCACCTTCAGCTTTATCATTTTTCCAGTGGTCAAATCACATGTCACGACTCCGGGTTACCCCAAGAAGTAACATGTCATACTTTACCCCAAGTGGGTCTCATACAATTCCTTAGCATAATTATAACATCAAGACATAAAATAATGTTAAAAATTTAATACTTTTACAATCGAAGTCAACATCTTTTTCACAAATGAACATAAGAGTCTACACTTGTCTCATTCACCATCTAATACAATAGATACTACAGATAGGGTCAACATCCCTTTACATCAATAAAGTCTCAAAATAGAAAGACAATAGAAACTAGAAAAGATAAAATCTTGTCCTCAAAATTAGGATTCATCAATCCTAGGGAATAGTCAACCAAACTTCACTTGAAAGAAGTAGAACGTCTTAACGACAGGAACCTACACCCATAGAATGTAGAAAATATTGGTTAGCACAATAAAGTAGTGAGTATGGAAGCCATGCACAAAATCCTTAAAACATGCATAAAAGGGATATTTAGTTGAAATAATGCATTTATCAAGTTTAAAAGCTATTATGCACATATATGAAGAAACATAAGTCAAATCAACATATAATCATCCCATAACCATACTAGTGTAATGCAAAGGTAAGATCTGATAACCCTACCAAATTCTAAGTATCACATTTATGTCAGCAACATCATCAATATCTTACTTTTACCTCATACATAACTAACATACATAAGTAAGGAGTGATTTATGTTGATAACTTGTAACAAGTAAAGTCAACCTTAATATACATACATATCTTGCATACATAATCCATAAGCTTCATTACATAATAGAACCCCATCACAACCCCACTTAGAGTCTACTTGTGCAATGCATAAGACAAGTCTCATACCCCATTCATACTAAGTAGTACCCCTTGATAACTCATAACTAAATTTCATATTCGTAACATAATTCATATTCTTACCATATAGGGATAATAACCTTAACCTACATAGAACATGTGAGCTATATGGAATCCATTGTCTTACTCCCACACTGAAAAGGGATGTCCTACTTGCCTAAGGAAGAACTAACAAATTAGCTTTTAAGTGGATCCACTAGCTAAGACCTATGTGGGCACATAGTTATGGGATAATGAGATTGCTACTAGAAACCCAGAATTTCTAACGTAAAATGTTTCCATATCATGAGTTTCTTATTTTTGTAAGCCGAACTTTGTAGCATAAAAGCTTCCATCTCATATTCATATCCACTCGGTGCTAAGCATAATTCCCTTTTAAAAGTAAAATTAAGTCTTTCCTTAAGTTTATGATCATCAAAGAATGCACTAGGCACTCAACAACGTATCATCATAATAACTCATTGAATCATTAGGTGAGAATGTCCTTTAAACCTTAGAATCATCAACATGTGAATAAACCTTTCATATCTTATTCAGAGTGTGTTCATGAGAATAGCCTTTCAATCAACACAATAAGATTACCTTAGTCACAGTCATTCATCCAGAGTCATGTGTACAGGTTGGGGAAGAAGGATTTTGCAATCAAAACCACCAATACACAATAGTCATAGGATCATCACCATTTAAGGAAATCATGAATTTATATACAATCCTTATCAACATACAAACCCTATCAAATTGCCCTTCAAGGCTAAGAATTAAGATAAATCCTAACTTCTAGAATTACCACACTATATGGATAAATATCATGATTCCATAACATAATTAATGTAATCATGATCAATTGTCAAGGTTCCATAGTCAATCAAGTTATACTCTAGCTAGTTCATTCTTTAGAAAGAAGGGGAAATCATTGGTCTAATGGAGACTTTCATCAAAATCTAACAATACACCATTATTCCAACCATAAATCATCATAATCGACCAAAATAAACCTTAATTAGACCATGGAAATCATTTTAGAGGAAGACCCACGCTGAAGATTGAAAACCCCTAGGTTTGGGGAATTTAGAATCTTGAAAACTCAATTTGAAGGGGCTCTTTGGGTGAAATCTTCCGAAAGATGAATAACATCCATACCTCAGGTCGAATTTCACAAGAAATTAAGGAAGAAAGACTGATTCTTGGATCCCTATCTTGATTTTAACTTTGCTCTTCAATGGAGTCTAGCGAGAGAAATATTTTTGAGAGGGGACTTGGTTGAGTTTGTGTTTGTAAGTTTTGAGGTGTTAAAAGACTCGGTTAATCGATAAAAATACTTATCTATTTTAGTAACCTTCCCCGCCCTTAATTAACTAATTAGGAATTTATGAACCCACCCTCTACTTGACTGAACCTAGGAGCTGTTTTAGGGGTGACATACAGACCCCCATCCACGGACCGTGCATGAGGTCACACCCCGTGATGTTCTCCGTCATTTTGTTTAGAGAGGGGAAAATGGGGGGAAAATTTGGGAGACTAAGTCTAGATCCACGCCTCCCATCCACAAAGTGTAGGTCCACCCACGGCTCATGGGGTCCCAATCGTGGTCACAAGCTATGTTTAAGAGCTTTTGGACCTTTCCTTAGGTCCTCCTCAAGGAACCTTGGGGGGGGGGGGTCTTGGGGTCATGCCTTGTCTTACAGGAACGTAGGAACTTAGTACTAGGTTAAGGAAGTTAGTTTAGGACCCTATAATCTTTTTATTAACCCTATTTAGGCTATAATTTTACGTGTTAGGCTCTAGCTTAGGTCATTAGATTTCCAGGGTGTTACACTAGATTCTAGAGACACCCTTCATTTGGTATGCAACTATCTCTACCCTCCCAACATCAACAATGTGCGTTGGCTACATGAATTATGTGGGTTGTGAGTTGTTGAATTCTCCCCCAATCGGTGCTCAATACTACTCCCAAAAATGTACTCTTTCTGTGATTTGAGATAATTTCTCAAAAACTATCCCAAACACTCTCGTGGAAATCAGTATTTCCTCTCTTGCTTAATTATGAAAGCATTTACTCTTTTCAGAAAACTAGCTCAAAGGCTCTTTTGGAAATCGGTGTTTCCTTTCTTGTTTAAATGTGAAAACATTTACTCATAGGGAATACATAGTCCCAAAGTACTCTTTTGAAGAAATGCACTTCAGTATTTACTCTTTACTCAACTCAAAACTCAAGTCTTAAAACAAGATTCAAATTTTTGGAAAAGACTTTCAAAAAGACTCTAAGAACTATTTAGACTTAGCTCTTAACTTTCCCTGAATTCGAATTTATGGATTTAAGTTTATGATCATGTTAATGGATGATATAATGATGTTTATACGTACTCTAGAGTGTAGAAATCAACTAGAAAATATAGGTACATTTCAACGGAACTCAAAAAGAAAGAAGTGGGAAAAGGTAGAGGACCTGGCGACCCTGGAGCTCTAAGTGGCGTCGGGCGCCAGAGGCCAAACTACAGAAGCAGGGTTGGGGCACTCTGAGTGGCGCGGCACTCCAAAGCCCAAACTACAGAACCTGCTATAGGGCGCTTTGAGTGGCGCAACACCCCACCCTATTTCCTCAGATTTTGACAAATTTCCTCATTCGTTTTTCAACTCTAATTCATCCAAATTCGATTAGTTCCTTCACAAAATACTTAGATTTGAATACCCAACCAAAGTATACAGGAATCAACTCGAAAATAACTTCAAATCTCACGAAACTAGCTCAATAACTCGTCAACAACTCAACAATCAAGAAATAGAAGCTTCAACAATATCTATCAAGAACTTATTAGTCTACTTTCAAGAACGTAAATAATGATCTGACATACCTCATAGGGATTAACCTTTGGCCAAATCCACAAGCAAAATCTCAAGAACGACGAACTATAGCTCTTTCTTCTCTTTTTCTCCTCTTTTTTCTTCTTTGAAAACCCTAGCTTACTTTTATGAAGCGTAAACTAAAACAAATCAGTTTACACCCTAATTAACTTTCTAAACACGAATTAAACCAATTGGTTCTAGAAAACACCAAAATACCCTTTTAAAATCTGGTTAATTTTCCTTATTCAGATAACCCTACTTCAAACAGGCGTATCGCCCCTTATACGGACTCGAAAATGAGAAAAATCAATGGCTGGAAATATAATTCAGAGACATTCCATATAGTATCTTTTATCACACCCAAACAATCTTGTATAGAGAGTTATTGTCATTTGAAGTGACCCAAAAACCCATACTTAGCATATCTTAGTCAAATTCCAGATTTTTAATTCTTTCCAAAAATGGTTCTTTCTAATTCTAGCTCTTTCAAATAGTAGGGTGTTACAAAGATGTGGGGACTCATTTTATTATTTTTAAAATTGTATTTATACGTTCCTAAAATTTTAGCATAGGAGTCACTCATTGAAGTAATTCTGGCTTACCAGCACGATCAACGATGCACCGAGTGATCTATTTCTCGCCTTTTTGGCTTGTGTTTTAACCATCTCTGTAACTTTTGGCAAAGTAGGTTGGGATTTCTGACCTAGTCTACGACGCATCGAATACTCCTATTTTCACCTTATTGACATGGATTTTTACCACCTCTCTTCTTAACATTTGGTGGGTTAAATTCGCATCACGAAAATACTTATCTGATGCCAAGTTGGTTTTGTCCATGGGGTGGCCTGCTGGAACTTAGATAAGCTAAAGTTCCACTTGGCGACTTGCCGAGTGGCTTCGGCGAGTACCAATTTTGTTTTCCTTCAACTTTTTAGCTTTTTCGATCCTTTTTGACTCGTAGGGTCCTTATCATTCTCTTTTTCCTTCATTACTACGTATTAACATTTTAACATCAGTTATGAGCATAAAAATACATTGATGACACTAAATCTTTGATATTAAGCACTAAATGAGTTGAAATCCCCGACTCGTCATGACACTCCCAATAGAATTTTCTCTATATCAAAGATTTTAATTCAAGACATTTGACTGTAAAGACCTAATTTTCTTCATCAGGAAAAATCCAATGGGGAAAGAATCCGGTCCAAAAAACTTTTTCGTAGTAACTTGAGATTTCCTAGCCTATTCCAAATTTGGACGAAATCGGAGTCATTAAGGTCCAGAGTAATATGGTAACAAATGAGAGATATATTAATGAATTTGATTACATCAGTGGATAGCCAAGATATTAAGGAAGTCATACAACTTTACAATATGAATTCGGGTGAGTAGAGCTATTGAAGCTGATCTTAGAGTGAACGGATATTTTTGAAGTGTCATGGGCTGATGGTGTGTTGTGAAATGGGGGTTTGGAATTCTATAATTTTCTCATTTCTTCCGTGGAATCCACTGTGGGGGGCGGGGCCAGTGTGGCGGGTTGGAGCTGCCATAACGGGAAAGATGCGACTTAAGTCTGAAATAAACCCCCCAAAACATTTAATTCTGCACTTTTCGACTTTGAGAGCTAAGGGAAGACCCCAGGTGTGTTCTTGACGGTTTTCCACCATTATTAAGGCTGAAGGTAACAATTATTAAGGCAAATGGTAAGGTTTTTTCTCCTCAAATCCATGTTTCGATCGATAGAACTTAGTATGTTAGGTAATTATGGATGGGGGAGCGTTGTGATATGGGAAGGAAAAAGCCCTAATCCGGGTATGGCAATCATGGGTTTAATCTAGGATTATTGATTTCGTTATAATCTAGATAATTAGACCTTTGATTGATGACCCTTGCGTTATTGATGTTTTTAGACCACGAACAAGTGGGAAAAATTTGAAAAGGGAAGATTCCAATGCCTTAGGGGATTCAAGCTTGGCTTTGAGGTAGGTGATGGTTGTGATTTCATGTTTTGTGTGATGTATGTTAGTAACTTCTTTATTGTAATGCATTCATGTGTACGAATGAAGCCTATTGATCACACCTAATGTAACTAAGTATGAAAGAAGAACTACATGCCATGAATCACCTCTTGTTGTATGATTGTGAGAATATATATTGTGATTGTGATTGTGATTCTAGTTTGTTGAATGGATCGGGTGTTGTGCTCCGACACATTAACTTAGATCGGTTGCCATGTTTCGACATAAATATGGGATCAGTTGCCATATTCTTGTATAACATTGGATTGGGTACCACGTACCAGTATGCTAACAATTTAGATATGGGATCCATGAGAGGACCATTGAATTGGGTTCTATGAGAGAACCATTGACTTAGACATACCTGTATATCTTGAGAATTGTGAAATTTTACATGTTTGTAAGTGATAATCGCGGTGTCTATATATATTTTGTGCATGTATATGCTTACCTTGTTGTAATTTTGATATATGTTGTGCTTAGTGTAATAGCCGTGTAATTCTACCAGTACACTATGGTTGTGTATTGATATTTCACTTGATTGTTCTTTGTTGAGTACAAGGCATCTTTGGGCGGCTATTTATTGACCTCAACTAGATGACTATTGAGCGGACCAGATTTAAGGGTGAGCCAGTTCTTTCAGGCTTCCATGGATCTTTCTTGTTTAAGTCCACTCTAATTAGACTCGGACTATTTGTTTAAGGTGTTGTTTAGTTTTGGGTTTGTACTCTTTGTTCTTAGACTAGTTATTAGTAGAGTTTTGGTACGATGACTTTCAGGTACTAGGTGTTGTTATTTTGCATTAGTTTGATTAGTTATTTGTTAAAAATTGATTTTGTAATTTTAAATGCCTTAGTTTTCATAAAATTAGTTCGTTTGGGTTGTAGTAATGGTACTCCCACCGGAGGGTTAGTGTGGGTGATAACCACGACAGTCTGGGTCATGACAAATTAGTTGTTATGTAAGCCCTAGGTTTATTGATCTCATTGTAACAAAATGAGTCTAATAAAGTCTTGCGGAACAGTATGAAGACCTTCGTACTTTTCTTCGAGAGGCTATAAGACTTTAGGAAAAACTCACTTCTTTCTACTCCTTCGTGCTATGGCTTGAATCCATTAGGTATCTGGGTGATACAATTTAGTGTTTTTCATCCTTCACTCTACGGTCCAAACCAAAGCAGTAAAAGTGGTAACACCATTAATAGCAATAAAAGATGTGTATAGACTACCGACAGTTGAATAAGGTCACCATTTAGAACAAGTATCCACTACCTCAGATAAATGATCCTTTTACTAGTTGCAAGGTGCATCAGTTTACATTTTCGCTCGTGCTGTGAGACCGGTGATGGTCATCTATGGAACAAACTAATTAGAATTGGGCTTCTCTGTGAGTTGTAACTTGAAAATTGTTAATGTGTTTTCTTGTTGCCTGAATTAACAGTGAATGTGGCAGTTGTATTTTATTGGAAGTGAGGATATGATCATGTGCAAAATAAATGTGTGTCTGAATTTTGATATTTGTAATATGCTAGCTGAAGTGATTCAAACTATTCAAGTTGTAACTGGTAAGTATCATGAAACTTGTTGTGATAAGAAGGTCTTGACTAAGTCCCATGCAAGGGTCTAGATAATGTATGAGGTCATTCATAAGAAAGATCTGGGCATGTCTTGCGCTTGAGTAATAAACGCACGAGTTTCTAGGTGTATCCTAGGGATGTGTGGGTTATGGTGTTAATTTAATAATAATAAGTGGCATTGTATATCATTGGATTTACTTGGGGTAGACAATGATTATTCTAGTTTAGAGGATTCTCCTACATTGCTCAGTAAAGCTGAGAACTATTGGGAAATTTAGAAAAGAAAAAAACCGCACAAAATTTATTGCATGGGCATTGTTTCCTTCTAAGCCGATAGGGCGGGACTTTTCCGCTAGATCGGGACAGGGCGAGACAGAACCTCGACAATAAATCGTGTGTTGTCAAAAATAGCAGAAAAAATAGCATCCATGTTCTTACAAAAAACAAAAAGGGGTGTGCGAATTTTTCCGAGTGTGAATATTTGTAGACTTCGGTCGCCTTTTTGGGGCATGTAGTTTCAAGGTAAGGGGTAGTGGTAGATCCCCAAAAGATTGAAGCAGTCAGGAATTGGGTCTGCCCTAGTTTTGTGACTGGAAATTAAGAATTTAGTGGAGCTCGCTAGCTACTATCGTCGCTTGTGAAGGGATTAAGGTCAGATTTAAGGATTCAAGTTTATTGGTGACATCATTCAAAGAATTTTTGGTAAGAAAAAGTTATATAATGAACACTATTACTTTGGAATGCATTTAGTATTGTTGTCATAACATGTATGAGTTGTATAGCGAATGATAAAATTAAGTTGTGTCAATTGAGGTTAGAAGCTATACAAAGATTTCATGGATTGATGGTATATTAAAATGACAGTTCTTAGTTTTATGCATTTCCGAGCAAGATCGAGGCTGAGGGTCTGATGCAGTGATCACAAGTACTATATTGTTTGTGACCATATGGCTAATGTGTTGTTTGAATCGAGTTCTAGTTGTTCTTATGTGTCCATGTGATTTGACACATAATTTGATATGATTTGTTATATAGTTGATGCCCCCATCCATGTTTCTACCCCAGTTGAAGAGTCACTTATAGTCACCCATGTATATCGTGTGCACCTAATGTGTTATGGATTTTTAGATTTTTGTTGACATAGTTATGCTGGATATGATTGGCTTTCTATAATGTTAGGCATGAATTGGTTGTCCCCTATTATGTTTTGCTTAATGGTAATGTTAACTCGGTAACTCTAGAGATCCCGGGTAGGGAAAGGTTAGAGTGGGAAGGGGGTGGAAGCCTAAGTCAGCTAAGGTCATACCTTTCGTACAGGGTAGAAAACTTATGGGGCAGGATTTTTTGGCGTAATTGGCTCATATTCGGGATGTTGAGGTTGAATCCCCCCTCTATTGAGTCTATTCATGTGGAGGCAGAAATGAGAGCTTAAAACTCAAATCCAAGAGCTTATTGATAAAGGAATTTCATCGGTCCTAACGCACCCGTGGGGTACTCCTATCTTGTTTGTTTAAGAAGAAGGAGGAAAGTACGAGGACCAATGATTTTATCTTAATCCATAAAGGAGTGGATTGATACCGGAGTGACAAACTTATGGATAAAGAAAGTCCCAATTATTATAATTGGGTGAAGGAAATTGAAGTATTTTAGTAAGAGAGTGCATATAAAAATTGGGTTAGTCCCTTGAATTTGCAGAGTTTACATGAGGTTCAGGCTTCGTATTGCTGGAAAGGTTGACTTAAGAGTGATAGTCAAGGCTGACCGAGTGTAATGGTAATAAGAGTTCGTGATAGATTGTGAAGGGATGCAACTATATAATTAAATTGTTGGTTAAGCAAATTTTGTATAGTAATTACGACTTGCGAGTACCTAAGATTGTGGTTTTCTAATATTTGGTAATTAACGGGGTGGTATGGAAAGTTTTAAGAGATGATGAGACACTATTCGAATAGAAATTAAAGATCTAGAGTCTTAATGAAGAAAAGTAGTGGGATGTAGTACATTCTTAGGGCCCATTTGTCCATAGATTTCCCAAATAATATTTGGGGTAAAATTTGGCAAATAGTGTTTGTCCATAAATTTGTCATTATTTGGAAAATAATTTTGGAAAATATTCCAAATTTCTAAATACATGTTTTTTCTAGTGTTTGGGCCAAATCTCATTATTTCGGATCTATTGAAAATTGAAATTTTACACCAAACTTTTATGTTTTACAAAAACACCTTCTATAGTAGTGTTTACGTTATATTACATAATATTTTACATGAACGCCAAAGTAGTGATGAAATATTCAGTGAATATGAAAGTGATGATATGGTTGTTGATGAAAATGATGAACAATCGGCTCAGGGTAAAAAAAGTCATATCCTTTGTCTACTTCATGATGTATGGAATGATGCTTGTTGCGCTCACTCCAAACTTCCACATATCTCTTGTGTCATGGACACGACTTGTTATTTGTTGCAATGAAGATTCAATGACTTGTAATACAAACTTATGGTTAGTTTTGATAATTTTTAAAGTCTATGGGTATATATCATATTTTTCTAAAATTGTAAAATATATTTTCCAAAATACTATGGCCAAATACATGGTGAAATTTTACCCAAATAATATTTTCCAAGAATATTTGAAAATCTATGGACAAACACTAGCTTAGAGAGATGCAAGAGCAAGAATACTTTATTTGATTTCAAAGGCTAAAGAGATATCTTTAGAGGAGTAGATAATTGGGTTCAGAGACGCATAATATCATTCATTTTGTTGTTGCTATGGTAATAGTTTTACAAGTCCATTAGATTAGTTAAAACACTATTGGAAAGGACTTGAGAAAGGGATATACAAACATGAGTGTGATGGTAAGTACTTTAGTTTTGTTTTTTATTTTAGTAATGATTACAAAGGAACTTTTAGCCAAGGATATTGTAAGATCGATGGAGATGCGATCAATGATAAGGAATGACCTATTAATTCATTAGAATTTTCAAGGTACAAGATAATGTTGAGAGATAAGAGAATTGTATACGGTTGAATTTATGATTAAGATTTTTCATTGTAAGTCTACATTCTTGGTAATATATTTTGTCAAGGTATTAATTGGGAAGGTCATAAATGATCAATTGCATCAGGTATTGAACCTTTGGAAGGACTTACACCTGGGTAAAGTCATAAATTTTATTACTATTGATCACTACCTAAGAAAGGTTTCTTTTAAAAAGTGTTGGCTTGTAATAAAGTAAATGGACGGTGTTCTTCTGATGGTTGTTAGTATTGTGAGTATGATTCACTAGTTATTCTCTCATGTGTTTTCATTTTTGTGGGTGGATCCCTAGTGGTGGATCAGGGGAACCAAATCTTGCGATGTTCTCTTGGTTGAGTGGGAAGATTGGGAAGATTTGGTTATTTTAAATGACACAATTGGTGTTGTCTTGGAGTTATTAAAATATTATAGCGGTTTTACATGTACCACCTTCCATATGAGAACTTATAGAATAGATACCATGTGTATTTATGATTGTTTGACAATCTAATATTTTATTTTATCGTCAAGATCATGTATCGATTATGTGTGATTGAATGTTGGGATCACTGGATCCAAGTCTATTGTGCAACTTTGAGAGCAAAGGAACGACCCCAGGTGTGTTCTTGATGGCTTTGCCCCATTCTTTAGGCTAAAGGTAAGGGTTTGACTCCCTTAAACCATGTTTTGATCTGTAGAGCTTAGTCTCTAGGGTAATTATCGATGGGGGAAGGTTTTGATATGGGAATTACGGTGGAAAAAACCATAATCTCTGTATCAGAATCATGGGTTTGATCTAGGGTTATTGAGTTCATTATAATACATATAATTAGACCTTTGATTGTTGATTCTTGCATTATATTGATGTTGTTAGGCCACGAACAAGTGGAAAGAATCTGGAAAGGGAAGATTTCAAGTGCCTTGGAGATTAAAGCTTGGATTTGAGGTAGATGATGGTTGTGATTTCATGTTTTGCGTGATGTACATTAGTAATTAGTTCATTGTATTGCATTCATGTATGTGAATGAAGCCTATTGATCACACCTAATGTAATTAAGTATGAACAATGAAATACATGCCATTAATCACCTCTTGTTGTATGATTAGAATATACATTGTGATTGTGATTGTGATTGTGGTATGTTGAATGGATCAGGTGTTGCGTTCTGACACATTAACTTTGATCAGTTTCCACATCCGACATCAATATGGGATCGATTGCATTCCGGCATAAATATGGATTGGTTGCCACATTCCGGCATAAACATTAGATCTTACACCACATACCGGTATGCTAACAATTTGGGTATGGGATCCATGAGAGAACCATTGAATTGTGTTCCATGAGAGAACTTTTGACTTGGCATAACTATATATCTTTAGAATTGTTAAATTGTACTTTTTTGTAAGTGATAATCGCGGTGTATGTATGTATTATGTGCATGCATGTGTTTACCTTGTTGTAATTTTGATATATGTTGTGCATACTAAAATAGCCGTGTGATCCTACCAGTACACTATGGTTGTGTATAGATAGTGAACTTGCTTGTTCTTTGTTAAGTACAAGGTATCTACGGGTGGCTATTGATAGACCTAGACTAGGTGAAAATTGAGCATAACCGGAATCAAAGGTGAGCAAGTTCTTTTAGGCTCCGATGGATCTATCAAGGGTGAGTCAGTTCTTTAAGGATGCCATGGATCTTTCTTGTTTAAGTCCACTCTTTCGGACTTGGGCTATTTGTTTAAGGTGTTGTTTAGTTTCGGGGTTGTACCCTTTGCTCTTAGACTTGCCGCTAGTAGATTTTTGGTACAATGAATTCAACGTTCTAGGGGTTGTTCTTTTGAATTAGTTTGGTTAGTTATTTGCTTAAACCTTTGGAGATTATGGGATCTCCATATTTTTCTTATCATTTAAATCTGCTTCAGTGTGTTTAAATGCCTTAGTATTCATAAAATTTGTTAGTTTGGGTTGTAGTAATGGTTCTCCTACCGAAGGGTTAGTGTCGTTGTCGATCACGATGGTCTGGGTCGTGACACTGGCTTAGGGTGGAGCAGTCACTTTAGTGGACCATAATCCATATTTGTAAGACGGCCATCTTGTGTATACAATTCTTGTCATAAAAATATATTCAACGAGAAGTATAGAATTGTGTGAGAATTATGTTTGATGATATAGTAGGTCATGAAATTAGAAAACTAATATTATAAAATTCAAAACATATAAAATTTAAATCAGCTTATGAAATGTTAATCGTTACAAAAATTCCCCTCCATTTTTGTTTCAAATTAAAAGATTGATTAGACGTAGATTTACAATAATTGAAGGTCTACTTTAGTGGTAGATTTACACTCGTTGAAGGTTTGTTTTGCTCAATAAGTAATTTCCTCAATGCCTACTTTTTTCCTTGTGATGATATATTGATGATTTGAAGCAATGAATGTAAATGAACAAGGCAAGGATTGATGTTTAAATGAATGGCTCAACATGTAAAATAATACAACCTACACATCGTTAATCGCCTAAAAAGAAGAAAGAGGTTCCTAACAAACCTGAGACCACCTAAGTTGGTAGTTCAAGGAGTTACTTCTCAAATTCAATTTGTGAAATGAGGCAATACTGGCGATTCGCCAAAGGACAAAAGGTGAAGTGGGGGGATGTCATCGATTCTCACATTCCTAGTGTATAAAATGATGGTCCAAAGGGCAATACGAGGTGGAAATTGGTGATCTTCCGGGTTAAAAAAAGTGATCTCAAATGAGATCGCCAAATAAGTCTGAAATACGAAAAGCTTGAAGCATGAAAAAGGCGGACCAAAAATGATGGGCAATTCACCGAATGCATTCGACATATTTAACTAACGTCTCTGAAGGAGAAGTGGAGTAAATTTTTGGGGGAAATTTAGGGAAACTATAAATAACCCAAAGGAGAGATAATGATTGTATGAAAAAATTGAGAGAAATTTTTTGAAAATTCTAGAGAGATAAACATTCTCCATTGAGTGAGAACACTTTTACTGTTGAAGTTTTCAATTTTGTGAATTTTAATTTGGAAAATTGAGGTTGAGTTTAAAGTTTGTTTTCTATTAAATGCTCTATTCCATGCTACCCATTGCTGATTTCTTACAAGGTATAATCTACTGTATATATACTTTGCTAGGAGGCCCATTGTTCCTGATATTCAATCTATTCGGGTTCTACAAAGATGTATCATGAACTGAGCCAACATGATTGGTAGTGTTGTATGAAGAGGGACATTGCAAATTTTGTTCGAGGTGTTTGACTTTTCGACATGTCAAGTGCGAGCACTAACGGCTTGGAGGTATATCTCAGATAATGTCTATTTCTACTTGGAATTGGGAGCAGATCACTATGCACTTTGTTGGTGGACTGCCTACCACTGTGGGTGGTTATGATTCCATTTGGGTGTTTGTTGATAGGTTGATCAAGTCCTCCGATTTCTTCCCAGTTTAGGTTACGTATATGATGGAGAAATTAGTAGAGCTTTATATCAGTTTGATTGTGCGATTGCATGGAGTTTTGATTTCTATTGTCTCTAATCAAGGTTCATTGTTCACTTCCTATTTTTAGAAAGTTTTATTGCATGGTTTGGGTACTCGATTAGATATAAGTACAGTCTTCCATCATTAGACAGATGGTCAGTTCGAGAGGACGATTCAGGTGTTGGAGGACATGTTTCAAGCTTGTGTGATAGATTTTGGTGCTAGATGAGATCAATATTTACCCTTAGCAGAGTTTTCCTACAGAACAATTATCATTTCTTTATTCAGATTTCCCCTTTTGAGGTATTGTATGGTAGACGATGTAGATTTCTTATCAGATGGTTTGATTCAGATGAGATAGATTCATTAGATACAGACTTTCTTAAAGATTCTATGGAGAAGTGTCATATGATACATGGTAGACTATTGATAACACAAAGTCGACAGACAAGCTATATAGATTAGAGAATTCGATACCTAGTATTGATGGAGGCTGATCATGTTTGGCTTTGAGCTTCACCCATGAAGGGTTTGATGAGGTTCAAAAAGAAGGGCAAGCTTAACCCTAGATTCATTGGAACCTTTGAGATTTTGATTCGTGTGGGAGAGGTATGAAATCTTAGGACCAAGTAGATCGCTTCAGTGAGGGTTTAGTGAAAGAATCGTTCAGTTGGTGAGGCTACATTTGAGACAGAGTCTAATTTGCATGCTAGATATCCTTAGATTTTTTAAGCTCAATGTACTTTTATTTTGCTTTATGTGTTATGAAAAACATGGTTTTTAGTAGTGGCTAATGTAATGACCATATAGACATTGAAATTTTGTGGGACTATACAAGATGCATTCAATTCGAGTTGGGACGCTACAAGGTGTGTTCAATTTCAATTAGGATTCTTGGAGGCTAATCAACCCTAAACCCTAGTTCATACATATATAAAGAGTACTAAATTCCCTCAAAAGGCATCTGAGAAATTCTATAAAGAGATCTAAATCTCAAATATTCTACAAATTGATGTAATATCTTTAGATCAATTCCAAATCATCTTAATTTCATAAATACGCCACTAACGGCCCTCAAATTATGAAGATCAAGTTCAAACTATTCTAGTTTAAGAAATACGGCACTAATGACTTTCACTCTATAAATATAGTCCAATTCATCCAATTTTAGGAAATATACCACTAACCACCCTCGAATCATAGATATATCTAATGAAAGATGAATCAAGGGAGAAATAAAATTGTACCCGCATTGATTTATCAATAAAATATTCATGTTTCCCCAAACTTTATTTGTGTGGTTTATTTATTTTTCATAGGTTTAAAATTTGTTTGCAACAAATTGGCACTCCCAAATGAACCAAATCAACCCTTCATCTCGTCTCTCACAAATTAAATCTACAAACTTGAAGTAGCAAAAGTGAAAAAATATCATGACCCGACAACAACCCTATTTGTAATTAGCGTATTAGACCTCGAAGAGGTCTTATACAAGCCCTTAGTATTCGTCATAGCATTTATCATAGAATAAAATGCTGAAAATTAGAACTTTTACTTTGGGAGTTTAACATCACTTCATATATGGAAATAGAATCTAATTTCGTCACTTCATACCATTTAGACATAGAAGTGTAGAAATTGGAACTTAGCCCTTACATCAATAAGAAGTCTAGAAATAGGAAAGTACAACAATGGCTTTCAACATAAAAAAAGAACTAAAAATCTAGAACATAGGGTCTTGTCCTCGGACTTGAGGACTCACCAACTTGGATAAGCAAATCCAAGTGTCTTGAGAAATAGCCTTGAAATCTCCTCAAAGTCCCAAACCTACAATGTTTGGGAAAAAGGAAAGAGAATATGGGTTAGTGCATCACACTTACTAAGTATGACTTCTATGCATAAAAATCATTAATGCATGTAAAAAGGATATTTTAGTCAAAACATGCTTTTTATCAAGTAAACTCAACATACCCATAAGTTAAGCATTATAAGACAACCCAACATAATATCATCCCAACATGTAGACAATTCAAAAAATACCTGTGCAATGCAAAGTCTAGAAACCGATAACCCTATCCGAAGCTAAGTATCACATTAAGCAACCTACTTCATACATACCTTCATAATATCATATTTCATCATGACTTGTCGCATTCATAAAGATCATACATAACTTATCATACATAAGTCAAAATCAACATAATCACAAAAGACCACTACTACAACCATCTCTTGGGATCCCACAAGTGCAATGTGTAAGGAAGTCACATACCCTCCCTCACACTATGTAGAACCCTTTAAGAAAGCCCTAGAAAGAGTTTATACATTTACTTTATTCATTTACTTTTACATTAGGGAAAGAGGTTTCAATAATCGACATTAGACCATGTAAGCTACATGAAATACGGTGTTCTAGTCCCATACCAAAAAGCGAGGGTTAGAACTTACCTAAGGTGTAACCTTTCGTTCATAGCTATCTAGGTTGATCCACTAAGCTCAATACTACTCCCAAAATATAATTTAGCTCATTCTTTTAAAATAACTTCTTTTCTTTGGGTTGAGATGATTGCTCAACACTTAGCTTTAAAAGATCTCTTAGAATCAATGTTCCCTTTTCTTGTTCAAAACTCTTTTGGGAAATCTTAGTTTATTTTTTAGACCATTGAAACTTGACTTTCTTCTGGGTCAACTTGGACAAAAGAGATGACATGGATGAAAACCGCTCAACAAATCTTCTATAGTAGCCAGGCAAACCCAAGAAGCTCCTAATATAAGTTTGAGATGTGGGTCTAGGCCAACTCTAAACTACTTCAATCTTTTGGGTATTAACTCTAATCCCATCACCGGAAACTATATGACCCAAGAATGCTACAAACTTAAGCCAAAACCCACACTTGGAGAACTCGGCATGCAACTCCTTTTCTTTCAAAGTCTGAAGTACTATTCTTAGTTGACAAGCATGATCTTCTTCATTTCTTGAATAGATTAGTATGTCATAAATGAATACGATAACAAACATATCTAAGTAAGGCTTGAAGACTCTGTTCATAAGATCCATGAACGCTGCTGGTGCATTGTTCAACCCAAAAGACATAACGAAAAACTCATAGTGCCCATATATTATTCTAAAGGATGTCTTTGTAATGTCACATTCTCTAACACTTAACTGATGCTAGCCAGATCTAAGATTAATTTTTGTGAAGTAGGAATCACCCTGAAGCTGGTCGAAAAGATCATCTATCCTTGGGAGAGGATACGTATTCTTGATGGTAATCTTATTCAGTTGGCGGTAGTCTATACACATCCTAAGGGAACCATCTTTCTTCCTTACAAACAAGACCAGAGCTCCCCAACGTGAGACATTTAGTCGAATAAAACCTTTATCTAATAGAACTTTCAACTGTTATTTCAACTCTTTTAACTCTGCTGGTGCCATTCTGTATGGCGGAATAGAGATGGGACGAATAAATGGAATGATATCTATGTTGAAGTCTATTCCCTCTAAGGAGGGACTTTGGGTAGATCATCAGGAAAAACTTCTGGAAACTCTTTTACTATAGGAACTGACTAAAGGGAAGATACCTCAACACTTGAGTCATTAACTCGAACTAGGTGATAAATACACCCCTTTGAAACTAACTTTCTCGCCTTAAGATACGAAATAAAATGACCCTTAGGCTCTGCTGGACTACTACTCCAGTCTATGAATGGCTCATTAGAAATTTGAAACTTGAGAACTCGAGTTCTACAATCTATTGATGCATAACAGGCATGAAGTCAGTCCATGCCTAGAATGACAGCAAAATCTACGATGTCTAACTCTACTAGATCAGCCATGGTGTTCTTGTGATTGATATAAATAGGACAATCACGATAGACTCCTTTGGCTAGAATAGACTCTCCAACAGGGGTAGAAACAAAGAAAGGCTCACAATGTTTCTTAGGAAGAATCTCAAACTGATTTGCAACATAAGGGGTCATAAAAGATAAACTTGCTCCTAGGTCTAAAAAATCAAAAACATCAAAAGTAAAGAATTTGATCATACTCGTGACAACATCTGGCGAGTTCTCTTGCTCTTGGCAGCTAGTGATTGCATAGAGGCGTTTTTTCCTTCGACCCATACGAGAAGTGGCTCCTCTAGGTGCAGCCCTGTCTGGTTTAGTAACTGATGAATACTGAGCTCTATTACCCATATTTCCACTACTTTGCTTGTTCTTAGGGCACTCTCGCGTGAAGTGACCATCTTGACAACACTTGAAACAACCTGTCTGGCCATCACGACATTCTCCGGGGTGGGTTCTACTCCACGTGACACATGCACGAGCCAGACTACCTCTTGTGCAACGCTTTCTTGAGACTCCGCTGGCCTAGCTCTGTAGTTCTGCGAATTCTAGCCATGGTACTCACCTCTGTGTCTGGGTGCGGGAGCACTAGCAGATGATGGGGCATGCCCCTTTTGTTTCTAAAACTGTTGTAGATTCGAACCACTTTTCTGCTGCCCAGACTCATTCCTAGTCTTGGCTTTCTTGTTTATGTATTCTTCTCTATCCCTCAGATTTTCCTCCTCTACTTGTTCTACATAGACCATTAATCTCGAGATGTAAATGTCTCCAATAAGCATTGCAGCCCGATCCTCTTTGCTTGAAGCATGACCCTAGCCAACAACAAACAATCTTATTTTGCTCCTCATATCCTTAACCATTTAAGGATCATAACGAGACAGTTGGGTAAATTTCAACCCATACTCATGCACACTTAGTGAGTCCTGTTTAAGGGTGAGGAACTCACGTACCTTGGCCTCTTTCAGTTCTGGGGGAAACAAACACCCCAAGAAAGCCTCTTCAAAACAAGCCAAACTCGTACACGGTGCATCCTTATTTCTGCCTTCCTTCCACTGATCGAACATTCTTCAGTTGATATGCAGCTAGATCACCCCTTTCTATATCAACCACATGCATCACCTCAAACACCTTCTTGAGCTCTTCCACAAAGTCTTTCGGATCCTCCGTAGTGCTTGAACCAGAAAAACTTGGGGGATTCATCCTCAAGAATTTCCGAATCCTCAAAGTGTCCGCCCCTTCTTGTCGAGATCCTCTTTGTTGCCCGACTTGGTTAGTCATCGCTTGTCTCAGCATCTGGATAGCCTAACGGAACTCAGGATTGGTGACTTTTCCTTGAGGTTGCACGTTCTGTGGATTAGGTACCTATGGTTCCTCATCATTCCATCTGGCTTGACGACCTCTGAATGCTCTTCATGGAAGCATGATGATCTAAAACACGCACAAGCACGAATTAGAGGGAACCTTTTTAGAGATAAACTCTAATGCACAAAAAAGGGAGATGAAAGAAATGAGAAGTTCCTAAATATTGTTGCCTCCTAATCATAGATGTGGCGCGCTTCACACTGATGACTAAGACTCTATAGACACGGCTTCATAGACTCCCTAAGACTCTTGAACCTTGTACTCTGATACCAAGTTTGTCACACCCCGAGCCTACACCCTGGATGTGGCCGGCACCCAATGACCATTGCCGGCAATGATCAAACCCTTGGCCTGGCTTACTTAACTAGCGGAATACTTACTCAATAATAAAGCAAGAACATTGTCATAAATAACTTCAATTGCTTATCATGGCCAAAATGGCACTTAAGTCTCGAAATAAAATATCTGTAAATAAAGAGACTCAACTGAACTAAATGACTGACTATCTGTCTATGAATCCTCTGAAATACTATGATGAATGTTAGGACAAACCCCACAACATTCTATAAATGAAATCTTAGAAAGCAATAACACGGATCCTCCGAAATGCATGGAGGCTCACCACTGACTCTGAGTGCTCACACTGGATAAAGAAGGCGCTGGATGTTGATCCTGGTTATCTGCGTCTGCATCATAAGACGATGCAGGCCAACTGGCATCAGTACATTGAATGTACGAGTATGCAAGTTGGAATGCTAAACAAGACTTAAGCTTGATAAGAATAAGATGAACTTACCTTGACTCTGCCCAACTCATGAATACTCAAAATGTATGTATATAAAGCAATTTAAAACACATGCGATATATATAAGGCTTTGTAAAACAGTAAAACAACTTAGTTCATAAAAGAAAATGCAATAACGAACTCAACTTCACTTATATTTGAAAGTAATATAGTTCTGGGGGAGATTATCTAACCGGCAACCACCACTATGAGGCTAAGTGGTGATATAACGTCTTTCCCACGCTGTCAGAACTGTTCTATACTTTGTCGTCGCATAGGATTCCTAAACTTAGTGCATCCACTAGCTTAACTTACGTAATCTTTTAAAAAGTATGACCCGTTAATACCCTTGATGGCTACATGGTTTACATGGAGACTTGAGTTAATATGAACTCTCATCCCCACATCGGTGCTCAATACTACTCCTAAAATATACTTTAGATGATGCTTTTAAAATAACTTTCTTTCTTTGGTTTGAGATAATTTCTCAACACTTATCTTTAAAAGCTCTCTTGGAATCAATGTTCCCTTTTCTTTTTCAAAACTCTTTTGGGAAATTTTTGTTTCCTCTTAACTTAAATGTAAAAAAACATTTATAAGCTTTTTAGGGAATACTTAGTTCCCTTATATCTTTTGAGAAATGAACTCAACTCTTTACTCTTTACTTGACTTGAAACTTTTGATCTTAATCAACTATTTAGGGAATACTTAGTTCCCTTATACTTCTTTGAAGGAAATATTTCACTTTTTGCTCTATCTTTAACTCGATACCCGAACCTTAAAACGAAGTCAAAATTCTTAAATAAGACTCTTGGAGACTTTAAGAAACTTTACTTTGACTTACTTCTTAACCTTAAGACTTAACTCTTAGCTTCTTAGACTCTGAGCTTAACTTTCCTTGAATTGAATTAATGTTTCAACGTTCATGATTTCATGTTTATGGATGATTTCATGATATTTAGATTTACCTTAAAGTATTGGAATCGATTAGGAATTGTAGGTACATCACTTAGGAACTAGTACGAGAAGATGGGGCAAAAATGGGGTCTCCAGGCAACCCTGGATCTATGAGAGGCGCGGGGCGCCAGAGCCTAACGGACAAAGGTTGTCTTAAGAGGATCTGGATGGCCCAGCGCGCAAGGCCCTATCGGACAGAGCCTGCCCTGAGGGTCTGGCAGGCGCGGCACCCCAGGGCTTGTCAGAGAGGACCTTCATCTTTTCTTCTCCATTTTTTAACTCTAAACCTTCTAATCTCCGATGTATCTTTCCCCAATCACTTAGGATCACTCATAAACTCAATACCCAATATCTTAGACCCGTAAAACAACCCGGAAACACAAATCAAATCAACTAAAACATACGACAATTTGACCAACAAGAATTCAACCATTGTTCTTCAAGAACTTCAGTGTTCATCATTCAATCTATTCAAAACTCGCTAAATTAAACAAACTGGAGTGTGGGTGAATTAACCCAACATAGAAGGATCTAACATACCTCAATAAGGATCACCCCCGACGAATTCCACTCGCAAAAATTTAGCCTTAAAGAATTGACTCTAACTCATCCCGAGATAGAAGTTATGATCGTTTGAAAATGACCAAAAACTCACTTTCTTAACTTAGGAAGTTTTCCAGATTTTTCCTATTCTTTCCAGAAGTGATTATTTTTAGTTTCTTCTCTTATTATTGGATATTATGAGGTGCGAGATGTTACACTTTTGTACATAGCTATATAAGTGGATCCCCTAAGCTAGAGTCCTATATGGGCACATAGTTAAGGGTCAAGGAGATTGTTACTAGAAACCCTAACTTGCTAAACGTGGGGGTTTCCATCTCATGAGACAACACATATATTGGGAATCCAGACTTGATAAACTTTAGGAAACCCATGTGTGGAGCCGGACTTACTAAACGTGAGACTCCCATCTCATTTACATGACCTTTCGGTGCTAAGCATCTATTACCTTTAGTAATCATCTTTAGTCATCACATAAGATCACATTAGCCTTTTGTAGACCTTAATGTAAACATCTTATCATAATAGCTCATAAGTGTTCATAAGTGATAATAGTCCTTTCACTTTTAGAAACACTAGTAAGTGAGTAAACCTTTCACTTTAACATTTCATTATAATCATGAGAACTACCTTTCAATCATATAACAAGCATATCATATCATTCATACATAATTCATAGCTAATTCAAGAGTATAGGGTTAAGGATGAGGGGACCTTGTCATCAACAGCACAATAACATATTAGATATAGCATCATTACTATTTAAGTAATTCGTCTTTCATACTTGAGTTCAAAGAAGAACCAACGTTCATACCTTCTTGCCCTTCTTGTGACTTCATGATTCAATAACCCAAAAATGCATAACCAACACATAATATAAGGTAATTCATGAAGCAATAATATAACTATCATCAATATAAACAATTGATATATTCGTCATCTTCAATCAGTTCACCATATCAAATCCAAGATTTATGAAATTGGGGAAGAACATGGGTCCAAGGGAATTTCAAGTTACAACATCAATTATCCATCATTATACACCTAAACAATCTTAAGTAATCATAATTCACCATAATTGATTGATAAATTTTGTTTTCAAAGAACACCGATGTGTCGAAAAAACCCTAGATTTTTGGGGAATTTGAAAGGATCCTCTTGGGTAAAGGAATCCCAAGAGTGAAAGAAATCATAACTTAATGAAGATTTAGTCACGCATTTGAGTTGAATTCTTTGAGAATTGATCCTCTTCTTGGAGCTCCAAAGTTCTTCAATGTAGGTTTAGGAGAGAGAGAAACTAGAGAGAAGGAAGAGCTTCAATATTATTTTGACTTCTAATTGAGTGATTTTGTTTTTGATTGGGGAATGTCTGTGAAATGGCTAAAAATTACATATTAAACCTCCCAAAATATCCAAAACACTCCTACACTAGTTGGACCTTAAAAAAGTCCAACTTAACTTTTCATTAAATCCCTAAATTTTCAAGAATAGGAAGTGGGTCCGCGATGCGCAGCAGGGTCCAAATTAATTTTTCGAAAATTCTTAGGTAGAAGACCTCAAGTTATCTCCGTAAAGCGGAGCTGAAATTTTAAAGATCTGGAGCAAGGCGCGCGACGCGGGGCCAATGTCGAATTCCGTCCATCGGAACTTCTTCTTTTTTTTGCCTCTACACCCTCCAAACTTCCACGAATCTTTCCCCAAACACTTAGGAATGTAATTACCCCTTTTTAATTCATAATTCATTAGGTTAGCCTCTATCTTAGGTCATAGAGTTTCCGGAGTGTTTCAAAAAATGAGTACTTCAAGTCTCATCTTTAGGTTTCATCATGAATACACTCAAACAAGTCTTTGAAACAGGGGCATCTATGGAAATTTAAATTTGTGGGAGTCCACAAGATTCATTTAGTTAGAGTTGGGACTCTATGAGGTGTATTCAATTTCAATAAGGTTTTTTGAAGGTAGCTCAACCCTAAATACTATTTTATGTCAATATAAAGGGCACTAAATTCCCTTATAAAGCATCTCAAAAATTACTTAATGAGATCGAAATCTCAAATATTCAGCAAGCTCAGGGAATATCTTTAGATCCATCAAAAATCATCTTAATTTAAGAAATACACCATTAACGACCCTCATATTATGAAGATCAAGTACACATTATTCTAGTTCAAGAAATATGTCACTAACCACCCTCACATTACAGAAATCAAGTCCAAATCATCCAAGTTTAGGAAATACTCCACTAACGGCCCTTGTGTCATGAATATATCTTATGAGAGAACAATCAAGAGAGCAAACCAACATTGATTTATCAATAAAATATTCATGTTTCTTCTGATTTTATTTGTATGGTTATTTATTTTCAATATATTTAGAATTTGTATCAAAAAAATTAGAACACCCATGAGGATCAAATTTGCCCTTCATCTCTTCTCTTACAAATTAAATATGCAACGGTGAAAAAATAGTACTTCAACTCTCGTCTTTGAGTTTCATCTGTTCTAATTTTCGAGAAGCCTTAAAGTAGGGGGCATTTGTAGCTATTGAAATTTTGTGGGACTACAAGATATATTCAATTCGAGTTGGGACTCTACAAGGTGTGTTCAATTCCAATCAGGATTCCTGGAGGATACTCAACTTTAAACCCCAGTTCATGCCTATATAAAGTGTACTAAATTACCTTAAAAGGCATCTCAACAACTCCATAAATAGATTGAAATCTAAAATATTCCAAAATTTCATGGAATATCTTTAGATCAATTCCAAATCATCTTAATTTTAGAAATACTCCACTAAAGGATCTCAGTTTATGAAGATTAAGTTCAACTTATCTTTTTTCGAGAAATACGTCAGTAACGACCCTCAATTTATAGAAATCAAGTCCAAATCATCCAAGTTCAAGAAAGATTGTCTTTGCCAACTATTCTAGTTTATATTTGTGGAGTATGAAATCACTTACATTGACTCTTAATATCTTCTCATTAGACTTTGACGTATGAAATCACTTACATTGACTAAATAGATGGAATAAGTGCAGATAGGATCATTCAAAGCAGACTAAAGGCTGAGTCATTGACTAAATAGATGGAATAAGTGCAGAGGAGGGGTGTCGAGATCCTAGCGGGATCTTCCCATCATGATCGACTACATAAGTTTCATTCAATCAGTAAGAAAAGAAATATGGAATAAAGAGTTCAATTCCATAAAACATGTTCCACGAGGCACCTCTTCAATAAATCAGGTCAAAGCGATTGATCCAGTTGAGAGCGTAGCATAGGAGACAGGTAATATGACCATCAACGGACAAAAACACTTTACAGTGAACTTAAAAAGAATTACAGTGAACTCAACTTTACAGTGAACATACGTTACTTCAACTCACAGTGAACTCATTTCCTTAGAAGCTTACTTCAAATCACAGTGAACTCATTTCCTTAGAAGTTTCCCTAACCATATCCTAAGAATCACAAATGTAGACATGAAGGAACCTCCCATACAGTTCCTTCAATGCGCACCTAAGTGATCCTCAAGGCTACCCATTATAGGATTACTTCGCACGGGTGACAAGTCCACACTTCTGTAACTAAATATTAAAGAACACACTTGCATTTAGAACTTCACATAGGTGTCATTCCCCAAGTGGACTTGCAAGTTACACAAAGTGCAATGTGAGAATAACATTTCATACTACTACTCCCACTTTGTGCTCCTTGAGGATTCCATGAGGTTAAGTACACCACATTCACCATTCATAACTTCATTGTGCAAGACATAACTTTAACATGCTTTCTTACATTAGACATTAAGTCACATAACTTCATTTCATTACATAATAACACATTCATACATTAAGACAAATACACACCAAGACTCCCCTTTCAAGTGTCTACTTGTGCAATGGATTAATAGCGTCCCATACCACAACCTACCCTAAGTAGTACACTCTTTAGGATACTTAGTTCATTACATTCTTTTGTGGGGAGTTAGCTTTAACCGACATAGACCATGAGAGCTAGACATGGAATCCCGACATTAAACCCTATCGGATGAGGGATCCCCACTTGCCTAGGGTAGGATCATTCTCTTATCCTTTACATGGATTCTCCAATAGCTACACCTATGCGAGTGCATAGTTAAAGGATAAGAAGATTGCTACTAAGTAACTCATTCTCTACTAACGAGGAGTACTCATCTCAGGAGGTACATTGGATACAACATCTCAACTCAAAAGTGTAACCACCTCTTCTTCATATCATATCGGTGCTAAGCATAACTCCCCCACGGAGTCTTAAACATTCATTACTAAAGGATAAGGAATAACTTATTGGACACCACATGTCAACTCACAAAGGGTATCCATCCCTCAACCTATCTTATAAAGCTCTTGGGAGAAAGTGAGGTTGCTACTAAACACTTCATCTCAACTAACGAAGAGTTTCCACCCCAAGACTCCCTTTTTCATTCACATTCTTTAGCTTCATTCATCATATTACACACTTTAACATGCTTCACATAAACATATAGTTCACTTAGACATAATCTCTAGCATACTTCACATAACAATCTTCATAAAGCACATCAATAAGAACAAAATCATTATCATCTTACTTCACATAATATGCCTTCATGGCCTCATTCACAATACATTTGTAAATTCATATTCATATACTTCAAATAAACACCGCCACCAAAGGTGGACCATACCACTCAAGAATATTTCTAATGAGAACTAGACAATTTATCCAATAAGTCATCATAAAATATCCCTTACGGCAGTAGCTAAATCATAATTTAACTATAAAGAAGACATAACCCTGACATTTACTAATCATGCTCATTAAACCCATGTCATATAACCAAAAGTTGATAAAAAGGATAAACATGTTTTCATTGGGATTTTGACAAAAAAATCATCATTAAACACTAAGAACAACTCATTTTAATCATTAAAACGTTTTCATACAAAGACCCATACTTAGAGTCAGGGAATAAAGAAGTTTGAAATGAAACCCTTTTTGAAATCATTTAGAAGTGGCTCCTTGGATGAAAGAAAGTTCATGGATGACTGCCATACATGAATTAGAAGAAACCCACTAATTATTTATGAAGAAATCGACCACCACCAGCCCTCCAATCCCTTTCTTGAGTTCAAGCTTCTATGGGGTTTTGAGAGAGTTCTTTCTTGAGAGAGGGTTTTGAATATTTGAAATAAGGGGTCTTGTCTAGGTCTAGGACTTAAAACTAACTTAATATACTTTCATACCCCTAAAATAATCATCCTAGGTTCATTAAATACTTGGGGTGAATTTACAAAACACCCCAAGCCTTGGCAGAAAAATGTGACAGCTTTACAGTGACCCATTGACACCCACTAGCTACGGGGCGTCGTCTGGTCGATGGCCCGTCGTGCTAGAGCGTCGATTGACTGAGGCTGGCCATAAGTGGGTTAAGATCCCACCACTAAGGGTGGAGCTACGCTCCCCCAATGACGGCCCGTCAACAGGACTACGGTCCGTTGATGCTAGGGTGTCGTTTGGGCCTATCTTGGTAGCTTTGATGTCAAGTCTTGGGTCCTCTCCTAGGACCCCTCGTGGGTCCTAGGTGAACTCGTACCCAGACGTTGAACCCCTAAACATGTTCATCTGGGTCTTAGGATAATCCCACATCAATTCAACTTAAACGAACACGTAAAACTCGCCAAAACATACTAAGACACACAAGCACTTTCTAAGATAAATCTTCATAACGTTATGGACGTTCTTGGATGTTTGACCTCCAAACATCACCAAACTTTAGAAAGTGCCTCAAAACATCATTACTAACCATTTTAGCAAAACATTAGCTCATGAGATACGAAGCTCTAGTTCAAGCTAGTTCATTTTAGGGGTGTTACAAAGGTAAAGGATCAAGAAAACCTTTCTTGAGATGCTTGAATTAGTTTATTGAAATCTCTATGGACAAGGATTATGACTTTCATTAGTAAAGATGAAAATCTGATTGTTTTGAATCTTTTATTAGTCAACAATTTCGTTTAGGGTTTTTTCGGCGGTAAAAAAAACATTTTTAATGTTTTCCCGTCGGCTAATTCGTAACAGCATTGTATAGGTTACTAAAATAGTCATAATTTTTAATTAGACATTAGATTGACGCGAAACTCGTGTGCGTTGGAAATTAGATTCAATTACCTCTAATTGGATAGATTATGGCTCACGTAAATCTTAATATTCTAAGAGATATGGTCGTTTAAAGTTGACCTAAGTAGAATCTTACATCGAAACAAAATGAAACTTCAAGAACACTTACCAAGAACTCTAATCTTTCAACTTTAAGAATGAAACTGCGCTGAAAATAACATGATTGTCGTGTGTTGAACAAACCCAACACTATGAAAGCCTACATACCTCTTAGGAATTAAACCCATGGCGAAAATCCGCAACTAAACTCAAGAACATCGACGAACAACATCATCCTTTCCTCTTTTCTCCTCTTTTCTCTTCTTTTCTCTTCTTGCCTCTTCTTGAACTCTCAACTAAAACCCTAGGTGTATATTAGGATTATAAAACTTAACTTAAAAGGATTATAACCCTAAAATATGACTAAAAACGAATTAAATCTGATTGGGTAAGAAAAGGACTAAAATACCCCATGCTATTTTTGGCTAACTTTCCTTAACTGGACAACCTAACTTCAAAAGGTCATATCTCACTCATCCGAACTCGAAACTTAACAAACGGCGGCGTTGGAAAGATAACTCAAAGATATTTCCTATAGTATCTTGTAGCACACTTAACTCATCCGGTTCTAGGAGTTATGGTCATTTAAAGTTGACCTAAAACTCATACTTAGCTTAACTTGCAAAATTTTAGATTTTGCTATTTCCAATTTATTTATTTTTTGGAACTCAAGGTGTTATATCTAGTGAACTGAACTTAATACTTAAGAAATTTTTAATTCCTTGGTAAAATCTCACTCATTACGATGAACGGTTCGAGTCTTAGTTCGAATAAATTTTCTGGGGTATTACAATATCTCCCCCTTGGGATCATTCGTCCTCGAATGACGATTGAACTGTGTCTATTTATATTCAAAGTCAATCCAATTCCTTAAGTTCGGATTCTATACTCCTCTGTAGGAAATCTCATCTCAAACTATTACTTCTTACCACCAAATTCAAGCTTAGTACTTTAACAACTCCATGGACTCCTACTAACCAACTCCTTGGGAAATTCTCAAGACTTTACTTGATTGCTCATCTTGCCATCTTCCCCTTAGGTCTAAAGCTGCCACTTGAAAGCTATGGACCTATTTCATCATTTCTAAATGGTCTGCAACTTATTTTTCTCTTACACTCCATAAGCGGTACTAAGACCTATTGCTAAGGTATTTTCTCTTAACCTCTTCTGATTACATAGCCTTTCGGTACACCTCTTAACGCTCTTGTTACTCTTGTGATTTCGCTACACCTTACTGCCCTTATGTGAAGGTTTGGGTCTGTCACTTATATTACTCACATTCATTGCAGCAACATATCAATTCATCACCTACTCTATGTCAAGTCTTCTAGCTCAAATATCTAGACCAACATCATCACCCTCATGTTGCCATTCTTTTATCATGTCACTCATCTTAAATTCAAGCTTAATGTTATTACTAAACCCGAATATCAATATGATTGCTCGCTTACTATAATATACCTTAATACCAATATGGAAATTTAGGAACACTTTTCCACTAGGATGTCATGACAATTAGTAAATCTTTACTTGAATTACCATCACATTCCACTTCACAACTTAAGTACTGCTTACTCACTTACTTCGCCTTATCTCTCAAAGAACTTTATCATCCTCTGAATACCATGTGGTTACCCTTTCAAAATTCATATGCCTAGATTAATCTATCACATTATGAATACTCTAGATCTTCCATATATATTCACCACTTACACTTGGTCATTACTAACACAATGACACATCATCATAACCCCTTTCTAGTAAGGTATACCCTAACTTATTCACTTGCAACACTTACTCTACCTCTTATCCTGAGCCCTTCACAGCTCATCACTTCTTAGTCTACCACAAGGGAAACTTTTCATTAATAATTTATTAGGTGCATGACTATACTAACATAGTTTTCCAAAACACCATCTCATTTTCATAGATCTCTATACCTCTGAATACTTTCCTCTAACTACGGCTCTTTCACTAGTACTGCTCATATCTCATAACTCATGTTACTCTTTAAGGTGAAAATAATACCCAAGCGCTAAACATACTTTCTCATAAATATTTCAGCTGAAACAATATTTAAGGAAAAGAGTAACACTTGCTTTTAGCTCAAACGCACGATTCATATGAATATGGGTGCATTCCTTTAAAACTAAACACTTAACTTACTTTTGGGCTTCTCTCAAGCCCCTCTAGAGTCTCTGATTTTCTCAAGACTCTTGCTAAGAACAAATTCATCGATAAGGATCTTTAAACTTTAATTTTCAACCACTTCTAGTATAATGGGTAGTCAAATGAATATAAGAACGCACGAGTATGAATAAACCTCTGATATATAGATCTATTGCATGATTAAGAGTATGAAATAAGGGAAACTTTTTTTAAAATGTTTGTAATCCCTCATTTATAGAAGTAGGGCCCTCACAACCATAAACAAGATCCTATTTGACACGGCTTCATAGACACCCTAGGACACTTAAACTCTGTGTCAGATACCAAGTTTGTCACGACCTGAGTCTACACCCTGGACGTGTCCGGCACACAAGAACCATTGTAGGTCCTCAAGAAAACCCTCATCCTGGATGACTACAGCGGTAGACATACTTAAGCATACAAAGCTTAAAAACTGAATAAAGATTCAATAAAACTCAACTTTACAAAGCTTTAACTCAAATGAAAAAAACTTTGAATATAAATAATATATTCAACTAGCCATAAAATAGGAAACTTTAGTCCTCAAAATATTTAATAAAATAAATTATCAGACTCCGCAACTATACTGACTATCTATGAAGTCTCTAATTGATAAAGATGGAAGTCGGGACAAGACCACGACATCCTGACTAAGCTGAAAAGTAAATGAAACCCTCCGGAAACAAGGAGGCTCACCATTGCTAACTCGAACTTTGGGATATATCAACGAGTCTCCTGTATATAATCCCAATCAATGTTTAGTTTATAGTAGTTAGCAGGGGTTTAACCATTTAATATTAATTACTTTAAAAGTTGTCGTTTCCAAACTAATGTAAGTAGAAAGTTTATACTCCTGGGCTCTCATAGAAATAATGTGAGGTTTGATAGGTATATTGGAGTGGTTAAGACTATTGTGGTTCCTCGTGATCCAGATATTTCATAGGGCGAAAGGGTAAAAGTCTGCCCAGTTGATATGTTTGATAGGAAGAGGGATATTGAGCTTATTGATAATGTGGAGCCACTGTTCATGGTGACTACGGATAAATGGAGGTTAAGGCCCAAGTCTAGCCAAAAACTTTTTTTGCAATACTACAGTCAAAGAAAATGTGAGTAGGAGTCTCTTCAACATGGTGACAGACAGAATAGTTGATATCGATTGGTATGTCGGCACGGTGAAGATAAGTTTTATTGGGAAGTTTATTATGAGAGCGCAGTCAGAGGAAAAGTTTAAGTTTGTTAAGAGTTTTTAACGACCAGATCCAAGTAAAATTATAGTTTGGGGTAGGATTTATTATAGGCTTGAAAAGTTAGTAAGTAAATTGCTGGTAAATAGACCATTTGAATTAGGCAACAATTGAACATAAAGAAATTATTCTTTTTATAAGAGATTGATCTATCCAAACATTAAAACTTAATATCACCTACTACATACATGAGAAGAATATTCTTACGTTAACCAATACATCATACATGAGATATATAGGATACACAATACTCTAATTCAAAGAATACACAAGGCCTAAAGAAATTGAAAGAAGCAATTAAAAAATATGTAATATATCTAGAAAAATAATAGTAATATATATAGAGGCACACATACATACATAATATAACAAATAAATGATTGTGAGACAATTATTTAACGATAATAATATAATTATCATCATATTATATTTTCACGATAATAATAAATATGAGTATTTCTGACGAACAATCTATTTAAATATTGCTAAAGGCTTTAGCTACTCAGAATGCAATAATATTAACTCAATTAAATAATTTTGTGGTTGTCTTACCACAAAAAGTAAAATCTATTGCGACAACATGTCTATTTTGTTAAAGTTGTTCTATATAAGGAAATCCACAAATTCAATTGCTAAGTCATAAATATTTAATTTTTAGAAGAAAAAAAATCATCTTTGAAAATAGAAGTAAATTTCGATTTTCCTCTATATTTTGAAAAGATGTATGATGATCTATTACATTTAACGCTTTTTGTCCTATGTACCAATAGTTGAGTGTTTTTCATGATATTAGTTTCACAAATAAAAACAAAGGAGTTGTCAAATGTATCTTTAATTATTTTATTTTCAGGTTTAGTTCAGTAGTTTAGTAAAGAATTATATTTGCTTGTAGCAGTACCTAATAGTACAAATAAATAATTAAAAAATATAATTTTCTTAACAATTTAAACATTTAAATATGTATTCACTCAGTTTAATATAGTATTAGAGCAAGTAAAAAATCGTCTACAAAAACTAAACATAAAATGTCTAAATTTAAAAAAAAAGTTTTTAATTCGAATATACATTTGCATCAAATCACTTAATGTAATAACCACTCATGATCATTAGTGTAGACTCAACCTCTAATTTATTGATTTTCAATTAGTTATTATAAATCGATACGAATATCATATTGAAGTACATATTTACTTAGAGTTTGGACATGAGATGTGAAATCATGATTTGATACCGAAATATTTTAAGGTGCCGCATTGTTAAATCACATTTCTCCATTTATTTTCTTTATAAGTAAATGTTTTGTGATTACAAACTTTAAAATATACATAATTTATAAAGATTCACATGGTCATTAGTAGTATTAGTAATTACTTATTCTTAAATTTAATTCTTTGACATGGTTGAATAATCTCTTCACACCGAGCATGAGTCCCTTTTTCCAAAATTCAAAATGACAGTTTATGAATATAAACTTATAGGTCCATGTTGCATTTAAAAAGTAAAATTAGAGTTTGAAATTTAAAATCATACTTTTTTTTTGGAAAAGTTAGTCTCAATTCGCATGTCCAGTATGTCCAAATACAAGCTTGAATAAAAAAGTTTTACGAGAAATATAATTTCACCTCCATTTTGACTATTCAGTTAGAAGATATATCAGTAGAAATAGAGGATTGTGTATTCTAAGAAGAATAATTTTGGACATGCAATTTAATATCGCTATTTGAAATCATGACATGAAATCAACTTTTGGACATGAGATTTTACATTGATTTCATATAATGAGATGAAATCTCAAATTCTCCCAAAATCATGATTTAGAAATTTTCAAATTCAAAAATTGACTAGAAGTTTAAATTTCATAAAAATAACTCACATTTATATCTACTAACCTTTTATTTCATATGTATATAAAATATATATTCCATATATTTACTTTTAAAACCATTTATATCTCATATAACAATTATTTTTACCAACTTAAAATCTATTATTCCTTTAAATCAGTTCCTACTCTACCATTTATATTAACCAAATTCATTATTTTTTTTCTCAAATTTATTTACAAATAAAATTGAACAACTAATGACTCAAAGTACCAATGTTAGTTCATATTCTCGGTCATATAATTAAAAAATGCAACTTCAATGTGAGAAGCTTATCCGAAGTATGTGGCACAATTATATTAAATACTAGACACTATAATTTATATTTAATTTTTGTTAATTGAATTAATGTTTTGTCAATAAATGTTCTAATATTTTAGAATCGCTTTGTGATAGTATATTATGCAATTTTATTAACATTTGCTAATTTGCTAAGATTGTATAAAGAAGTGAATTGTTTTTTATTAGTTTTACAAGTCATAGTATTTTATGATGAAAAAATAAACAACATAAAATGTCCAAACAAAACTTCAAATTCATCTGATAGTTTAAAATCATGATTTCATATCGAATGGACAAAAGGACCCTAAATTGTAACAACCTGCTCCTGCAGTTATAAAATAGTCAACGGGGAAATTTTTGGATCGAAAAACTTTTTTTAGTCAATTGAAATTTCCCAAACTAGTCCATATTTAGAAGAAATCAGAGTCATTAAGTGTAGGAGAATATGATAATAATTGTGTTATCAAATTCAGAATTTGATCACATGAGTAGATAGTTATGGCATTAAGAAATCCGTACGACTTTACAGAATTGAATTCAGGCGAGTAGAACTCTCAGAATTGATCTTAGCATGAACGGGTAGTTTCTTAGTGTCGTTGGTTGAAGGTGTGTTGTAAAATGAGGTGTTGGAATTATTAATTTTCTCACTATTGTTGTGCAAGCCGCTAAGGCAGGATTTTTGCCGGTAAGGCAGGGCCGCTGTAGCGGGGTGGGTCCCGCTATGGCGGGGGACTTAAAGTTGGAAATAAATTCCAAAGTATTTTTCTGTAATTTTATAACTTGAGATAAGGAATGAAGCCAGGAGTTTATTGATGGTTTTTCACCATTCTTGATGCTAATGATAAGATTTAACTCCCTGAATCTATTTTCGATCCGTAAAAGGTAATCTAATGGGTAATTATCGATGGGGAAGGGTTTTGATCTGAAAATTATGATGAAGAAAACTCTAATATGGGTATGGGGGATCATGGTACGATCTAGGGTTGATAGAATAGTTAGTATTCGAGTAATTAGTTATTGTTTATTGATTACCGTATTAAATTAATTGTTTGTATATAAAAAATAAGCGGAACGAATCAAAAAAAAGAAAAAAATCAAGTTTCTTAGGGAATTCAAGCTTGTTTCGAGGACAATGATGGTTGTGATTTCATGATTGTGTGATATATGTTTGTTATTGCTTCAATATAATACGTGTATTTATGCAAATATTGCATTATTGATCACACTAGTTGAAAATGAAATAGATGAATGATGAATGTCATGAATCATGACTTGATTGTATGATTATCAGAATGTACTTGTGATTGTAATTGTGGCTTGTTGAATGGATCGGTGTTGCATTATGACACACTAACTTTGATTGGTTACCACGTTCCGACATAAATATGGGATCAATTGTCACGTTCCAACGTAAATATTGGATCAGGTATCACGTTTTGATATGCTAACTGTTTGGATTTGGTTCCATGAGAGAACCAATGACTTGATGTAATTGTGTATCTTGAGAAATGTGATATTGTACGTTTCTTCCTAAAATTGATGATATTGTATATGTTCGGTGTATGCATGTTATTATTAATGTCGTAATAACTTATGTATGTTGCACTTGGTGGGATAGCCGCGTGATCCTACCATCACACTCTGTTGTGTACTGATACTACACTTGCTATTTCTTTGTTGAGTATAGGGCATCTTCAAGGGGCTACTGACAGACCTCGCTTAGAAGATAAGTGATCGTGAATTCAAGGATGAGCCAGTTCTTTCGGGCCGCTATGAGTTCTCTTTCTGATAAATCCATCTCATTCGGACTTAGACTAGTTCATTACATATTTTTATGATTAGTTGGGTTGCACCCATTTTCTTTATACTTTTTGTTCATTGTTAGAGTTTTGGTACATTGACTTTCAGGTTATATGTGTATTTCCCGCATTTGTTTAGTTGTTAGACCATTGGTTGGAGTTTATGGGAACTCTATTTCTTTCCTTAGCATTTAACTTGCTTTCGTAACTTTAATATCTTACTATTTGGATTTAGTTGGTTAGCTAATTATTATAAATGGTTCTCCCACCGAAGGGTTAGTGTGGGTGTTAATCACGATGGTCTGGATCGTGACATAAATATATATATATCAAATTAATAGATGTATAACATGTTATAAATAAGTATTTTCTCATCTAATCATATGACTAATTTATATATATATATATATATATATATATATATATATATATATATATATATATATTAAAACTTACTTAAATAAGTCTTATCTCTATATATTTTTTCAAACGTTTTGTACAGATATTAATAATGTAAAATTACCAAAATAAATTCACTTGTACTATAGATAATATCATGATTAGATTTATAGTCAAACAAGCAATTAATGAAGTTTGTTACACACATTATTTAAGTGGGTCTAAACGCAAAGAAAAAAAAAGAAAAAAAAGCAAAACAAAATTTTCATTCTTAAGTCTTTAGCAAAAAAAAAAAAAAGGAAAAATAAAGAAAATGGCAAACAATTCAAGCTCAAATTCAAGTGATGATATGATGATAAAATATGGCATATGCCTAAAAAATTATTCTACAAATTTTGGTGACTATTCAGTTAATGGATGTCGTGAATTTGTGAAGAAGGGTGATGATGGAACTAAAGAAGAATATATTTGTGCTAATTATGGATGTTTTAGGAGTTTTCATCGAATGATTAGTCAGTCATTGTATCGCCTTCCAATACTTCGATCTCGCTTATTTCACCCACATGTTAATCCACATGGTGGTGTAAATGCGCAGCTTTTTTTTAATCCTTTCATGACTCGATTTGCGCCAGTTCAATACATCAGAAGACCCATTTTCCACTGCTATCCCTAATCTGAAAAATATCTTCAATCCATGAGAATGTTCTTTCTGACCCTTGTTGGTGTTATTACTAAGGATTAATATTAGATAAGAAGCAATCTTTATTTTATTAACATAAAGTTATGTTAATTAATCTCTAGTATTTTTTTTTACATTAGTATAGAGAAGGAAGGATTAAAGTTGAATTTCTAAAGTTTTTATTTTAATGAATTGTGTGATTTTTATTTTCATCTGGTTATCAAGTTACTTGATGAGTAAAATTGTGACTTGCTTGATTATTTGAATGGTGATACCATAGAAAATGCTTTATTTGAAGATGGTGATAGTGTAAATACATTCCGTGCTTTTAACCCAACTCAAGCCGAAAAAACTTATTCAATGGTCACCGCTAACCGCTTTTGGTTCCAAATCTTTGGGGTTGCTTTTTCCAATAAATGTTGGCTACATTTCTTTATGTTATTTGTACCAGTGACCGGTTTATGGATGAGTGCTCTTGGAGTAGTCGGTCTAGCTCTGAACCTACGTGCCTATGACTTCGTTTCTCAGCAAATTCGCGCAGCGGAAGATCCTGAATTTGAGACTTTCTACACCAAAAATATTCTCTTATTTATACAATATTACAACAAAGTAAAAGAGGGTAAATGTGTAAATAGACTACGAAATTAATATATCATAATGTATTCTAGCTTCTTCTTCTATTCATTAAAGTTTTATTTTTCACAAAAATAACCTTATAATTTAAGTATTTAACAGAGTATAAATTTTATATTATATTCTTATGAGTTTATTGTTTAATTAATTAATTATTTTATTTTTACAAAAAACTATTGTTTCACGTTAAAATACTTTTGTTTCTTCATCTGAATTTTTTTTTATAATAAAATAGCATGTTCTTATTTTTGTCAACTCAGTTAGAATTTTATGTAAGAACACACAATTTCTTATCAACTTCTTAAAAAGAATTTAATTCCAAGTAAATTAAATACTAAAAAAAACTTAATAGGTGTGAATGCTCAATTTTTTTGTACAACATTCATTTATTATTTGTAAAAAAAATTACATACATAATGTTTTTCAGAACTTAAATTATAATACATAAATAAAGTCTTCTTTTATTTACAAAACATATTTTCAATTTATAAAACATAAGATTTCAAATATTCAATTTTTTTAGTACTAAAGGATGAATATTTTATTTGGACTGATATGTCACGTCTTTCACCATGTTTAATCAGGAGTGAAATCTTATCACTATATTTTTTTAAAATGTAGGATGACCTATTACATGTAAGTCTTTTGTCCTATGTCCTAATATGTGAATATTATTTATGATATTAGTTTCACAAATAATGACAAAGGAGTAGTCAAATGTATCTTTTATTATTTTATTTTCAAGTTTAGTTCAATAAAGAATTAGATTATCTTGTAGCAGTACTTGATAGTAAGATTATATAAAAAAATATACTTTCTTTAATACTTTAAGCTTTTAAATAAGATATTCACTCCGTTTAATATGATTTCAGAGCCAGTAAAAATACATCTATGAAAAACTAAATAAATAATGCCCAAATAAAAAATAACTTGTAATTCAAATATATATATTTCCATCAAATCACTAAATGCAATAACTATGCATGATCAATTAGTGTAGACTCAACCTATAACTTGTTACTCTTAAATTGAGTTATTAAAAATTGATATGAATATCATATTGAAGTAAATATATTCTTAGAATTGGTTTGGATACGCGATGTGAAATTATGATTTGATATTGAAATATTCTAAGGTGGCGCATCGATAAATTACATATGTCCATATATTTTTTAATAACTAAATGTTTTGTCATTACAAACTTTGAAATATACATATTTTTATTAAGATTCACTAGTCATTAGTAGTAGTAGTTAGTTATTATTTGATTTAATTCTTTTAAATGGTAGAATAATCTCTTCACACCGAACATGAGTTTTTTTTTTTACAAAATTCAAAATGATGGTTTATGAATATAGACTTATAGGTCATGTGCTGCATTAAAAAATGGAAATTAGGATTTGAAATTTAAAATCATAATTTTTTTTGGAGAAGCTAGTCTCAAAATCGCATGTCCAAATACTAATTTGAAATCAAAATATCATTGCATATGTCCAAATACAAGCTTAGAATAAAAGAGTTGTAAGAGAAATATAATTTCACCTCCATTTTGACTACTCAATTAGAAGAATATGAGTAGAAATAGGGGATTATGTCTTCGAATGAGTAAAATTTTGGACATGCAATTTCATATCTCAATATGAAATCACGAGATAAAATCTCAAATTCTCCAAAAATTATGATTTGAAAATTTTCAAATTCAAAAATAGGCCAACAAGTTAAAATTTTGTAAAAACAATCCACATTTATAACTACTAACCATTTATTTCATATGTATATAAAATATATAATTCATGTCTTTACTTTTAAAACTATGTATGCCTCATATAACAATCATTTTTACCAACACAAAATTTATTATTACTTTAAATCAATTCCTATTCTACCATTTATAGTAACCAATTTCATTATTGTTTTTATCAAATTTACTTACAAACCAAATTAACCAACAAATGAGTCAAAGTAACAATGTTAGTTCATATTCTCAGTCATACAATTGAAAAATGCAAGCTCAATGTGATAGGATTATGCGTACTATGTGAGATGATTATATTAAATAATAGACACTACAACTTATGTTTAGTTTTTTTAGAAAAATTGAAATTAAGTTTGGTCAATAAATATTCTAATATATTAGAATAACTTTGTGATAATATATTATGCGATTTTATAAGCTTTTGTTAATTGTTAAGATTTTATAAGCTATTGCTAATTTGTTAAGATTTTATAAAGAAGTGATTAACAGTTTTACAAGTTTTAGGGTTTTATGATTATCAGAAAACAAACAACATAAAATGTCCAAACAGAATCTTCATCTTCATCTCATAATTTAAAATCATGGTTTCATATCACATGGTCAAACTGTAATGACCCGGAAGGTCATTTTTGGGAACTTTCATCAAATTAGTGTCTTACCCTCTTAATAGTTGTCCCAAATAATTTTTAATTAGTCGATGAAATTTGATTTGAAAATTTTAAATTTTTGGATAATTATGGTTGTTTAATTGATGAATGTATATAAAATAATTTATTTATTTAGTTGGTGGTAAATGAGTTGATGTTATAATTTATTTAATATCTTATACTATTTGATCCATATTAAAAATAAGTTAGTAGGGTTTAATATTTTAGTCCACAATTTGAGTGAGAAATAGAGAATAGATGAGGCGGCGATGGACAACTGGCAAAGGGGAGGCGTGCACTTCTTGAGGTCAGAGTTAAGTGAAGCTCCTAACTCTTCTTTGTGATATGAAATTAGGTTATTCCACTTATATTTAATAATGTTTTTAAAGGAATAAATGGGTGAATGTCATTAAATGTTTGTTGACGTTGTTTGGCAAAAAATATGGTAAAATTATTTATATCAATAAGATAATGCTGACAATTAAAGAATGGGAATTAATGGTGCAAATGATAGGTGAATCATGAGGATATTGATTATGTTATTTATTTTAGTTTAAAATAGTTCAGCTCGCAGTAAACTGACTTCCTGGTCCAAGGATATTAACGACCTAATCCAGATTTCCGTTAAGAATTTTTTTAAGATTATTACATTATGATTCAGGTTTTGAGAGGTTGGTATGTGTAATTAAATATTAGACATACGGTATTAGGTGAATACCATTCAAATTGTGTTATCCGATAAAAAAAATAAAATTTAACCTTAGATTTAAAACTTATGATGGTTGAAATGTTAATTGGCATCAAGATTTATGAAATTAATTATAAATTCTAGTGAATTTTTAGGTTAACACTAAACACATAATAATGTGGGTGTTGTTAGTTTCAAAATCTTATTGTGAATATATATTTGAATAGATTGCATTGATTTGGAAGCTCAACGAAAAGGGAAAGCTCAAGTCCCATAGTGATTGATCAGTTATTTGAGGCAAGTGTATTTCTAAACCCTTGTTAAATGTATGGAATGTGTGTATTTCTTTGTGGTATATGTTTGGGAGTAATGGGACTTGGTGATGGGTTGACTTATCCACATTGATTAATTCTAATGATGGAAAAAAAATAATAAAAGGCAATGTGATTAAATGCTTGTGTGTGATGTGTTGATAATAGAGAATGGTTTGAAAGGCTTGTTGAATCATTGTTGATGTTGTTGTGAATTGTTGTAACACCGGAGAAATTTTTTTCGAAGTAAGACTTGAGTCGTTAATCGTAGTGAGTGAGATTCCACCAAGGAATTAAAAATTTCTTAAGTATTAAGATCAGTTCACTAGATTTAGCACCTTGATTTCCAAAAATAATTAAATTGGAAATAGCAAAATCTGAAATTTTGCAAGTTAAGCTAAGTATGAGTTTTGGGTGAACTTCAGACAATCATAACTCCTAGAACAGGATGAGTTAGGTGTTCTACAAAATAGCATAGGAAAGATTGTTGAATTATCTTTTCAACGCCGCCGAGTTTGCTAAGTTTCGAGTTAGGATGAGTGAGATATGACCTTTTGAAGTTATACAAAATAGCATAGGCTGAAATCTCATGATGCAGACACATGTATTCAAGATCATCAACAGTAGTTTCGTTGATACATCCGAGATTCGAGTTATCTATGGTGAGCTTCTTTGCTTCCGGAGGATTTCATTTACTTTTTTGTTTGGTTAAGAGGTCAAGGGTCTTGTCCTGACTTCCATCTTTATCAGTTAGAGGCTTCATAGATAGTCAGTATAGTTGAGAAGTCTGTATTACTCATTTATTTTATTAAATGTTTTAAAGACTTAAGTTGCCTATTTTATGGCGAGTTTAATATATTATTTTATTCAGAGTTAATCTTTAAAGTTAAAGTTTTGTATTTTAGTTTCATGAATTTTATTCTTTTTAAGCTTTTGCATGCTTAAGTTAGTCTTCCCCTTGTAGTCAGCCAGGATAAGGGTTCGTTTGGGGACCAACAATGGTTCTTGAGTGTCGGCCACGTCAAGGGTGTAGACTTGGGTCTTGAAAAAATTTGGTATCAGAGCACAGAGTTTAAGTGTCCTAGGGTGTCTATGAAACTGTGTCAATAGAATCTTATTTATGGTTGTGAGGGCCCCACTTATGAAGGATGTACTATAGGCATTTAAGAAAAGTCATAGTGATATATTCTAACTCGTGTGTTCTCATATTCATTTGACTACCCATCATACTAGAGGTGGTTGAAAAGTAAAGTTTAAATATCCTTATGGATGAGTTGTTCTTAGCAAGAGTCTTGAGAAAGTTATGAGACTCTAGTGGGGCTTAAGAGAAGTCCAAGAGTAAGTGAACTGTTCAGTTTCAAATGAATGCACCCATATTCATTTGAATCGTGCGTTTAAGCTAAAAGTGAGTTGTACTCTTTCCTTTAAGTCTTGTTTCATCTGAGGTCCTTTTTAAGAAGTATGTTTACAGCTTGGGTAAGATTTTCACCCGAAAGAGTAGCATGAGTTATGAGATCATGAGCAGAACTAGTGAGAGATCCATAGTTAGAGGAAAGTATGCAGAGGTATAGAAATCTATGAAAAGGAGATGTGTTTTGGCAAACTATGTTGGTATAGTCATGCACCTAATAAATTATTAATGAAAAGTTTCCCTTGTGGTAGACTAAGAAGTAATGAGTTGTGAAGGGCTCAGGATAAGAGGTAGAGTAAGTGTTGCAAGTCAATGAATTAGAGTATACCTTACTAAAAAAGGGTTATGATAATGTGTCATGGTGTTAGTAACGACCAAATGTAAGTGGTGAATATATATAGAAGAGCCAGAGTATTCATAATGTGATAGATTAATCTAGGTGTATGACTTTTGGAAGGAGAACCTCATGGTATTCAGAGAATGATAGAGTTATTTGAGAGATAATACACAGTAAGTGAGTAAGTAGTACTTAAGTTGTGAAGTGGAATATGATTGTAATACTAGTATGCAAATTGAGAGGTAAGGATTGACTAATTGTCATGAGGTCCTAGTTGAAAAGTGTTCCTACATTTCCATAGTAGTAATGAGGTATGTTATAGTACGTGAACAATCGTATTTACATTCGAATTTAGTAATGAACATTAAGCTTGAATTTGAGATGAGTGTCATGATCCAAAAGAATGGAAACAAAATGGTCATGATGTTAGTCTTGAGATTTGATATGGTAGATTTGACATATAATAGGTGAGGAATTGAGATGGTTGTTGCAATGAATGCGAGTAGTAGAGAACGTAACCTTTAGATAAGGGCAGTGGTGTGGCTAAATCACAAAGAGTAAAAAGAGCATTAAGAGAATGTACACCAGTTAGAGATGTGGAATAGGTCCATAGCTTTCAAGTGCTAGCTTCAGACCTAAGGGGGAGATGATAAGATAAGAAAGAAAGTCAAGTGTTGAGAATGAGATACTAATGAGTTCCATAGAGTTTGGGGGATATCTTCTTAGAGGTCCTTGTAGTCATGGAGTTGTTAGATTTCTAAGCTTGAATGTGGCGGTAAAGAGTAATAGTTTGAGATAAGATTACCTATAGAGAGGTATAGAATTCAAACTTAAATATTTGAGTTAATCTTGAATATAGTAAGAGCAGACCATGAGACTTAGACCTTAGTAAGAGCAAACCATTCTATACTGAGTTCAGTCGTCATTCGAGGACGAATGATCTCAAGGGTCAGATATTGTTACACCCCAGTAATTTTATTCGGACTAAGACTTGAGACGTTAATCGTAGTGAATGAGATTCCACGAAGCAATTAAAAATGTCTTAAGTATTAAGGCCAGTTCACTAGATTTAGCACCATGAGTTCCAAAAAGAATTAAATTGGAAATAACAAAATTTGAAATTTTGCAAGTTAAACTAAGTATGAGTTTTGGGTCAACTTGAAACGAGAATTACTCCTAGAATAGGATGATTTAGGTGTGCTACAAGATACCATAGGAAAGATCTTTGAATTATCTTTCCAACGCCGCCGAGTTTAAGTTTCGAGTTCGGATGAGTGAGATATGACCTTTTGAATTTAGGGCATCTCCAACCCAATCCTCTATATTACTTTTCAAATATAGCGATCTATATTTTTTCAAACAACCAACTCCAACCCAATTCTCTATTTTACTCTCTACAAAGGAACCTTTATCCTTCTCCTAAATATTATATTATTATTTCTATTTCATTTCCTATTTTCTTATTTCATAATATAAATCATTTATTTCTTTTTCCTAAATAATTACTTTAGTATAATTTTAAATATGATATAAAATTATATTTCATTCTAATTTTTTAAATGACATAAACTGCAAGAAAATACAATATAATACATAAATTAGTGGACAAATTCAAATAAAAGTGACAAACAATTACATAAACACTCAATTTTCAAAATCATTATGATGCTTCCATAAATGCTCTATAAATGCAATACAGAGTTCAGAATGAGCATTTTTGTCCTAAATTTTTTTTTATGTCTAGATAAAAATTGTTCAAACCAGAGTTTTTCATGTACCACCATTTCTATAGTTGGAGTTGGAGCCTCTACGACATCTTGAATTGGTGCATTGAGCCCACGTTCATCCTCAATTATCATGTTGTGTAGTACAATACATGTAGTTGTTATATCGTGTAGCGCTTTCTTTCTCCAAAAACGTAACAATCCTGCGTTAATTGCAAAACTCCGAATGCAAGTTCAATATTTTTTCGGCACGATTCTTGTTTTATCGTGAAATATTTCTTCTTTTTGGGAATGAGGATCACAAATAGTTTGAAAAATTGTAGATCATTTAGGATATATACCATCAGCTAAGTAATAACCGATATTGTATTCTTTTCCTTGTATGACCTAATGGGTGGGAGGCGTAATACCGCTAGCAACATTGGGAAATAAATGTGATAGACTCTAAAGCATTGATATCGAACTGGTGCCAGGCAAACCAAAATAAGCATGCCATATGCCATGTATTATATTGTATTGTTATTTTGTATTTAAATTATTATGTTATGTATTTTATTGTTATCTTGTATTTAAATTATCATATCATGTATTGTATTTAAATTAAACTTTTCATATTTCCATTTTAATTTTCTGTATTCTGTATAATGAAAATTAATAATAAAATAAGTTTCTATTATTGTTGAAAATTACTAAAAAAAAATACTATCATTTTGAAATTAAAGTAGTATATATTAAAAAAATCAAAATATTATATTACATTTAAATAAGAATTCTGAATATTATATATTTAATTAATGGGATTATATATAAAATAATATGTTAATTAAAAAGTAATAGAAATAATAATAAAATAATGAAAAAGTGAAATAGAGAGTGTGAATAGTAGTTCTCCATATTTGGAGAACTACTATTCACCTCTCTATAAATGGAGAATAGAGGGTGATTTGGAGGTGGGTTGGAGTGTCAATTCTCCATTTTACTCTCCAAATATATAGAATGGAGAGTAAAATAGAGGTGGGTTCGAGATGGTCTTAGGCTGTCCAGTTAAGGAAAGATAGCCGAAAATAGTGAGGGGTATTTTAGTCCTTTCCTTACCAATCAGATTTAATTCCTTTTTAGTTATATTTTAGGGTTATATTCCTTTTAGGTTCAGTTTTATAATCCTAATATACGCTTAGAGTTTTAGTTGAGAGTTCAAGAATAGGCCAGAAGAGAAAAGAGGAGAAAAGATGAAAAGATGCATGCGTTCATCGACGTTCTTGAGTTTAGTTGTGGATATTTGCCATGAGTTTAATTCCTAAGAGGTATGTAAGCTTCCATAGTGTTGGGTTAGATCACCCACACGCCAATCATGTTATTTTTTAGCGAAATTTCATTCTTAAAATTTAATGATTAGAGTTTTTGATGAGTTCTTGATAGGAGTTGATAGGAGTTCTTGAGGTTCATTCCAAATCTTGTTTTATTGGGTTTTTGATGAATTCTTGAGATGAAATTGAGTAATTTTACTAATATTATAGTTTCATTCAGTTAAGTAATCGAATCCACGTGATTGGGGAAGAAATCGTTTGATTTTAGGCGAGTTAGGCTGAGAAAACAAGCAAGGACGTTCAGCAGATTTTCTGGGTTGGGGCCTAGCGCGGCGCGCCTGCCAGAGCACCCCAAACCCTTCTCTGTAATTCAGGGGTTGGTGCCCCGGTCCACCCATAGCCCCAGGGTCACGTGCCCTATCCAGTTTGCCCCCAGTTGCTCCGTTTGAGCTCATTTAAAGTGTAATACTTTAAACAACTTCTAAACACTTGGAAATCATTCATCACATGAATTATAACCTTGAAATAATAATTAAAATTCAAGTTAAAGTTAATATTAAGTTTTTAGAGTTCTTCCGAACCTTTTGACTGAGTCCCTTTGAGTCCTTTTGAAGAGTCTTCTATAACTTATAGTAACTTGTTTCAAGACTCAAAGTAGTGAGCATGAGAGTGAGGAGAATGTATTCATGATTCTACAATATCACCTAGAGCCTTCATATCACTAACCATAACTCTTGAATTCATAATTCACATTTAAGAGAGAGTTAAGAGTAGAGTTCAAGTAAGCCTTTAAGTTATTGTCAATTTTTTGAGATCCGTCATTGATTTGAACTATGTTTTGAGAAAGTAAGTAAGAGAATGAGATATTTGTATACATAAGTTCCATCTAATTACTTATACCTTCGAGTCGAGTTGTTCAGGCCCATAACTTTCGCATGAACTCCACAAATTGAGTATCATTGAGAGGAGTAATATCTCCAAATTGCAAAGTCTTGAGTATTGAGTTCCTTATTCCTTTTGGAATTATATTCCTAATCATGGGACTAATACAGATTAACCATTAAGTCCTTGAGTGAAGTAGTTCATTCCCATAGTTCCGCATGAACCCTCTGAGTCGAGCTTGAGTCATTGAGTTAAGTATTTCGTGCTCATAATTCTGCATGAACCCTCCGAGTCGAGCATTCCTGAAATGAGTAGTATCATAGACTCCTTTAGTTCTGGAGTTTTTGAGTTCAAGTATTGAGTTTTATGCATGGTTATGGAAAACCTTGAATTGAGTCGTTCATGTTCATAATTCGATATGAACCCTATTTTAAGAAGTCTTTTTAGAAATTGTTTTACAACTTGTTTTAAAGACTTGAGCTCTGAGTTGAGAAAGAGTAAAGTTGAAGTTTTTTTCTTCAAGGAAGTATATGGGAACTAAGTATTCCCTAAGAGTTTATAAATGTTTTCATAGTTAAGAGGAAACTAAGAGTTCCAAAAGAGTTTTAAACAAGAAAAGGGAACATCGATTCCAAGAGGGATTTTTAAAGCTAAAAAGGGGTTGAGAAAATTATCTCAACCCAGAAGAAGGAAGTTATTTTAAAAGCATGAGCTAAAGTATATTTTTAGAGTAGTATTGAGCACTGATGTGGGGATGAGTGTTCATATTAACTCAAGTCTTCATTTAAACCTTGTATCCATCATGGGTATTATTGGGTCATACTTTTTAAATGATCACATGATTTTAGCCAGTTCATCCACTAGGTTGAGGATGTTCAATACGATGGCAAAGTATAAGACAGTTCTGGCAGCGTGGGCGAGACGTTGTATCACCACTTAGGCTCATAATGGTGGTTGTAAGTTGGAGAAAGTCCCACACTAGAAATTGCATGGTTCCTTAAGAGGTTCTGCTTAGTATGAATGGGGGTATGAGACTTCATTCATGCATTGCACAAGTAGACTTTGAGAGGGATCATGGTATGTATTTTATTATATTATGATTGTGAGTTGACATCATGTTTTTAAACAGTTTTTCTTTATGTTGATTATGTTTTAAACTATTTTATATCGAAATGAGTTCAGTTAAGTATCAAGAGTTGAGTATTTCAAGTTGAGTACCATATGTTAAGTATCTTGAGTTGATCTGTGCTTCATTGATTCGAGTATCTAATCTTTGAGTTGAATATCTAATCTTTGAGTTGTGTATCTTATTATTGATTTGAGTTGAATTGAAAAGAGGTAAGTATGTTTCTTTTTTATCAAGTTCAAGCCTATGTTTTACGCTTTAGATTTCCCCTTACATGACCATAAATTCCACGTACTGAGCCAATTGGCTGGCATCTTCTCATGATGCAGACACAGGTATTCAGGATCATCAATAGGAGTTTCGTTGATACATCCGAGATTCGAGTTAGCTATGGTGAGCCTCTTTGCTTCTCGAGGATTTCATTTACTTTTTTGTTTAGTTAAGAGGTCGAGGGTCTTGTCCCGACTTCCATCTTTATCAGTTAGAGGCTTCATAGATAGTCAGTATAGTTGAGAAGTCTGTATTATTCATTTATATTATTAAATATTTTAAAGACTTAAGTTTCCTATTTTATGGCGAGTTTAATATATTATTTTATTTAGAGTTGATCGTTAAAGTTAAAGATTTGTATTTTAGTTTCATAAAATTTATTCTGTTTAAAGCTTTTGCATGCTTAAGTTAGTCTTCCGCTTGTAGTCAGACAGGATGATGGTTTTCTTGGGTAACAACAATGGTTCTTGAGTGCCGGCCACGTCCAATGTGTAGACTCGGGTTGTGACAATTGTGCAATGTTATGAAAATGGTCATCTTCTCGTTATTTTTGTGAACATGACATTTGCATTGTTTTGATATGGTTGTGACAAGTGTTATGTGAATTGAGAAAGAATGAGAAACTAAAGGGAATGTACCATTTCAAGGGTAGTATCACTTGCCGCGATGGATATTATATTTCAAGGGACGTATCGCACGCCGCGATGGTTATCATTATATAGGATCGTATCGCTCACCGCGATGGATTCATGGATAGATATGTCCCCCATGGGTCCCGAACTGAGAGACAACGGGTGTGTATCATTTGGTCAGACATGCATCACTATATTTGACATTGCATTTCATTGCGTTGCACTTTTTTGTTATTGATAAACTTGATCTTGTGAGTGTCTTTATGTGAAACTTCTCACTGATGAATATTGAGCATGTTTTTGAAGATATACAATTGTTTGTTATTGAGGATATGAAAATGTTAGAGTGTTGTTGATGAAGATATGCAATTGTTAGAGTGTTGTTGTTAAGGCTATGAAGTTGTTAGAGTGTTGTTGAGGATATGAAATTGTTAGAGTATTTTTATTGAGCTATGTACTTTGTAAACTCTGTTTTTTAGGATTGGATGGTTTTATGCAGGTTGTACTTGTGGAGATTTGGTTAGGGTGGTAACGAGTACCCGTATTCTATTCCCTTAGCTTATGTTTAGGAGTTGACTTGATGAGTACCGTGTGGTTTGGTACTCACCCTTACTTCTACAATTATTTTTGTAGGTTACTAACCCGGACTTTTGTGATATATTCTCTTCTTTTCTGAGCCTTCGTGGAGATTTATGAGGTAGTTGTTTGTCATCTCAGCAGACCTTCTTACTCCTATTTGTGATCTTGTTTTATTCTTGAAACAAGGTAATTTGAGACTTGTAATTTCTTTTGAATCAATTGTAATACTATGAAACTTGTATACATGACAATAAGATTTTTTGGGTGTTTTTTTATTGATTATGAAATTTCCGTGTTTTATATGTAATTGTTGAGTTTTAGGTTGACTTGTCTTGGTGGGATAAGACGAGTTACATCACGTCTATTTTTGGGTCATGAAAAAATGGTATCAAATCTCGAGGTTCATTTGTCTCACGTATATACAAGTCAAGTCTAAGTCGAGTCTCGAATATCGGTACAAAGACGCCTGTACTTATCTTCGAGAGGCTATAGTAACTTTTAGAAAAAATCTTCACTTTTTGTATCTCTATCGTGCATCCTTTGTATTTTCTGATTGGTATCGCTTTATTCCACTCTCTCTGTATTATCTGATAACTCGTGTGTAGTTCCTAATGTGAGTATTTGTTGTGGTGTGTATGTCTTGGATGTTAGATCTGGTATTAAAATGGAAGTAATATACTTATGGAAAAGATGTAAGGTTTGATTTTGAATGTTCAACAATCTAAAAGGGCTATGTAAGGTTTTTTACCCTAGTAAAATGAAAAGTACTTATGTGGTATATATGATAATTACAGTGGTTTAACCATTGAAAGTGAAATGATTAAAGGAATGACTAGATAATGGACATGTAACTTTGGAAACTACAACAAGTAAAGTTATCATAACATGAATGTGTTGTTAGAAAATGATGGGAATAATGATTCACCAATTGAGGTTAGAACTACTACGATTTTATCGATTGTGCATATTAAAGAAGATCATGATACGACTAATACAATGGTACTAATAGGTACTTGATTTGAATTATGGAGTATGTTACTTTTGTTATCGACCTGACCTATGAGAATACATATAGCTTGGGCTAGATATGGAACGAATTTGGTAATATTTTAAAGTTATATGATAGGTAGGAATGTGTGCGCTATTTGGTACCATCTTTTCAGTATGTATGATGTGTTCTAGTGGTGGATCTAACAGCATGTCATGATGTGGTACTAGTGTTATATAAAAATAAATACGTCGATTGTAAGTGTGAATACGAACTAGTTAAGGAGTTATCAGTTGTATCACATGCTTGTATAATGAGATTCGATTTTGTATTCACAATTGAGAAACCAACTAGCTTGTTACTTCGAACGAATGAGTTAAGCATTATTTATAAGGTAAATTTTAATGGTGGATCTTTGGTATAGTATAATATATTTAGGTTGTAAAGTGTATCCGGAAATTCAAAATGAGGTCAGATAATTTTATCTTAAGCTCCAAATGAATAGATTGTTATCGGAATAACAAACTTATGGATAAATAAAGTCTTAGTGAGTATACTTAGGTGAATAAAATTGGAGAATTTTAGTAAGAAAGTGCATAATTGAGTAAGTCCCTTGGATTGTTGGCATAGCTAGTTTTGAAATGTCATGTTGATGGCGAGGCTGAATTCATGATGCGGGAAATGACTAACTAAGCATAATGGTAATAAGGTTTTATGATGCATTATGGTTGAAATGAAACTATATGATAACGGTGTTGGTTAAAAAAAATAGTATGGTAATGATGGCTTTTGGGTATCAAAGATTATGATTTGATATTATTTGTTGAGTAGCGTGGTTGCAAGGAAAGCTGTAGGAAGTGTTGAAACACCGCTCGAATAGAATTTAAAGGAGCTAGAAGCATAATGAAAAAAAATAATAAATTAGTGGGAAATAGTGTATTCAGAATGAGGTGAGAGTAAGAATATATTCAGTGAAATTGCAAATTGGGTTCAGAGATACGTGATTTCACCTGTTTTGCCCTGATTATGGTAATATATAGTGTCACAAGATCATCCGATTGTTTAAGAACTACTCCCTCCGTTTAAAAAAGAATGACCCTATTTCCTTTTTAGTTTGTTCCAAAAAGAATGACCCCTTTCCTTTTTTGGTAACACTTTAACTTTAACTTTTCACGTGGCATGTTTAAGACCACATGATTAAAGGGTATTTTGGTACATTTGACATAACTTTAATTTAGAATCACAAGATTAATAAGTCTTCTTTCTTTTCTTAAACTCCGTTCCAAGTCAACCTAGGCCATCCTTTTTTTAAACGGAGGGAGTATTAGATAAAACTTGAGAAAGTAGTGTACGGACGTTCAACTCGAGTATGATGATTAGTTCTTTTGTGGTTTTGAGTTTGGTAACGAGTATGATAGGAGTTTTAGAAAAAGATATGCTAAGGTCGATGGAGAGGCGACTAATGATAAGCTAAGATACGTGAATTCATAAAACACATTCAAGGTATGAACTAATGTTGTTAGATAATGGGATTGTGTTACATGATTGGGATAAAAAATCCATGTTTCTCACGGTGATTTTATGTTCGTGATAGTATATTTTGTCAAGGTGTAGATTGGTAAGGTAAGAAATGATCGATCACAAGGATATTGAGCATTGTAAAGGACTTGTATATGTATTTGAGTCATAAAGTTTGTTATTTTGATTTTAGACGGACCTAAGAAAATATTTCATCTAAAGTTTTCATTTTAAAGGATAAGGTAAAAATGTCAGGCGTTGTTGGCCAAAGAATTGGTGAGCGAGTCAACAGAAGGAACAAGAGTCCTGTGTATTGAAGGGTTCAAAATATTTAAACTTTTGTGTCATGGGAAGAATTTAAGAAAAGTGAAGGAATAAGACCTCTCGTATAAACCCTTGGTTTGTAGTTCAAGGATTTATTGATTTTTGCCTATGATGTTAGATATGACTGTGACATGTGAACTAGTTCGATACAAATTGTTATGATGTGCTACATAGGCATTTAATAGTGAATTGGGGTTATGATCTTATAATATACCGAATTATTGGAGTGATCAAGAATTTCTTAGGTGTTGGTCTGAGGTATATGATGGTTTTGAATATTAGTTGAAATTTGATATCTAAAGAAATTACGTGGAGTTGACATTGAGTGTGATTCAATTGTTGTATCTCTGTGGTAAAGTACTTTTAGATTTGAAATTAGTGCTATCACTCTTCGGTGTGACCTGTATTTGTCATGAAATGCTTAAATGGAAAGAGAGGGATCTATAGTTCAAAAATTTTGGAGGCGATAATGTGTTTGCTGAGAAGACTTTAATACCAATGATAGGTTGAGAGTAAGGTAAATGACTCGTGTGGCTATGATGTTTTGTTAGTATTAAGACTGTTGACCCTAATGAAGTACTGTGAAGAGCATATGTTGTTCGATAAAACAAGTATGTGAGCAATTATAATCGGGACTAGATTAGTGATAGTGGGTAACTAAAAAATTAAAGAGATAAGAGTCAAATGAATGCAAATGTTTGATATGGGCACTATGAAAGAAGTATCTAGTTTTATTTGACTTTAAATCTGTATAGTATTATATGACCATCTACTTCATTTTGGATATGATTTGGAGTGTGATTCGCTACCTATATCCACACATGTTTTCATACCTATAGGTGAATCCCTACTGGTGGATCGGGTGTACCGATCCCGCGACTATCCTCTTGGTAGGATGAAACCCTTGGTTAGACTTGTTCATTTCAGTTATGGAAGATTTGGTATTTTTGGGGTAGTTGAAGTATACTAGTGATTCTACACACGCAATATAGCTTATGAGAACTTATATAAGAGTTATTATATATGAAGAGTTACAATTGTCTAAAAGTGTTGTTAAAGACTCTGCATTTTGGAGTGTACCATTTGTGGGATGTTTCATTGATCATTTTCTTCATTGTGTTAGATAAGTTCGATCCTCTCTTGGTGAGTATCCGATGTCTAAAGATTAAATTTTTATGACTTAAGTTCATGAAAGATTGTGTTGTGAAAAGGAAATCTTGATAAAATATGTCATGGTTTGTGCATTATGACTGTGGTGGTTGGTTAAAGTTCACTGCTGGTTGTAGCTGGTATCGATTCAAAATGTTATCTTGGTTGTGTGAAAAAAGACTCGTTATGATGATAGTGTTATGGTCTAATGGGTTTCACTTTGTGTTGAGTTCATTGGTTAGTATGTGGCTTGATAACCACTCTTGATTCATAGATCTTACAAAGTTTGATTCGAAAGTTCAGTTCTTAGTTGATGATCTTGATGGAATGGTCTTGAGGATGAACTCACTTGGAGAGATAAATATTAACTCTAAAAAATTATGCATCAAGCTTCTAGTATAGGTTCTCTTCTTTCTTCTTTATGTTCTGGGGCGAACATTGTTTTTAGTGGTGGATAATTAATGACCCAAAAATTTGTTTTTTGGAACTTTCATAAAATTAGCATTTTACCCATCTTGATAGTTGTCCCAAGTAATTTTTGATTAGTCGATGAAATTGATTTAAAAATTTTAAATTTTTCGATAACTACGGTTGTTTAATTGATGGGTATGTATAAAATAATTTATTTATTTAGTTGGTGATTAATGGGTTGATGTTATAATTTATTTAATATCTTATACTATTTGACCCATATTAAAAATAAGTTAGTAGGGTTTAATATTTTAGTCCACAATTTGAGTGAGAAAAAGAAAATAGATGAGGCGGCGATGGACAACTGGCAAAGGGGAGGCGTGCACTTCTTGAGGTCAGAGTTAAGTGAAGCTCCTAACTCTACTTCTTGATATGAAATTCGGTTATTGCACTTATACTGATATAATAATGTTATTAAAGGGGAAAATGGGTGAATGCCATTAAATGTTTGATGATGTTGTTTGGCCAAGAATATGGTAAAATTATTTTTATCAATAAGATAATGCTGACAATTAAACAATGGGCATTAATGGTGCAAATGATTGGTGAATCATGAGGATATTCATTATGTTATGTATTTTAGTTTAAAATCGTTTCAGTTTGCACTTTGCAGCAAACTGACTTCCTGGTCCAAGGATATTAACGACCTAATCTAGATTTCTGTTAAGAATTTTCTTAACCTTATTACATAATCATTCAGGTTTCAAGAAGTTGGTTTGTGTAATTAAATATTAGACATACGATATTAGGTGAATACCATTTGAATTATGTTATCCAATAAAAAAAATGAAATTTAACCCTAGAGTTAAAGTTAAAATGTTAATTGGCATCAAGATTATGAACTTGATTTTAAATTCTAGTGAATTTTTAGGTTTAGGCTAAAAATATAATAATGTGGGTGTTTCTAGTTTTAAAATCTTATTGTGAATATACATTTGAATAGATTGCATTGATTTGGAAGCTCAATGAAAAGGGAAGGCTCAAATCCTGAAGTGATTGTTCAATTATTTGAAACAAGTGGATTTGTAAACCCTTATTAAGTGTATGGAATGCATGTATTTTTTTTGTGGTATATGTTTAGAAGTAATGGGACTTGATGATGGGTTGACTTGTCCACATTGATTAATTCTAATGATGAAACAAATGCTAATAAAAGACAATGTGATTAATTGCTTGTGTGTGATGTGTTGATAATGGAGAATGGTCTGGAAGTCATGTTGAATCATTGTTGATGTTGTTGTGTATTGTGCAATGTTATAAAAATGGTCATCTCCTCGTTACTTTTATGAACATGTGATATGCATTGTTCTGAGACATGGCTATGACAAGTGTTATGTGCATTGAGAAAGAATGAGAAATTAAAGAGAATTTACCATTTCGAGGGATGTATCGCGCGCCGCGATGGATATTATATTTCGGAGGACTTATCGCACGCCGCGATGGTTATTATTATTGAGGGTCGTATCGCTCACCGTGATGGATGCATGGATAGATATGTCTCACATGGGTCCCAAATTGAGAGACAACTGGTGTGTATCATTAGGACAGACATGCATGACTATACTTGACATTGCATTTCATTGCAATGCACTTCTTTATTATTAGTGAACTTGATCTTTTGTGTTGTTGATCTTGTGAGTGCCTTTCTATAAAACTTGTGACTGGTGAATATTGAGCCTGTTGTTGAAGATATACAATTTTAGAGTGTTGTTATTGAGGATATGAAATTGTTAGAGTGTTGTTAGTGAAGATATGTAATTGTTAGAGTGTTGATGTTAAGGATATGAAGTTGTTAGAGTGTTGTTGTTGAGGATATGAAATTGTTAGAGTGTTGTTATTGAGATATGTACTTTGTAAAGTGTGATTTGTTAGGATGGTATGCAGGTTTTAGTTGTGGAGGTTTGGTTAGGGTGGTAACGAGTACCCGTATTCTATTCCCTTAGCTTGTGTTTAGGAGTTGACTTGCCGAGTACCGTGTGGTTTGTTACTCACCACTTGTTTCTACAATTTTTTTTGTAAGTTACTAGCCCAGACCTTTGTGATATATTCTCTTCTTTTTCGAGCCTTCTTGGAGATTTATGAGGTATTTGTTTGTCATCTCAGCAGACCTTGTTACTCCTATTTATGATTTTGTTCTGTTCTAGAAATAAGGTCATTTGAGACTTGTAATTTCTTTTGAATCAATTGTAATACTATGGAGACTTGTATACGTAACAATCAGATTTTTGAGGTGCTTTTGAATTGATTATGAAATTTTCGCGTTTATTGTAATGGTTGAGTTTTAGGTTGACTTGTCTTGATTAGTTAAGACGAGTGCCATCATGTTCATTTTTGGATCGTGACACAAACGGACCCTAAATATATACATCAAATTAATAGATGTATAACATGTCGTTATACATAAATATGTTCTCATCTGATGATATGACTTTAAATATATATATATATATATATATATATATATATATATATATATATATATATATATTCTCTTATTTATAAGTGAACAACATAAGTACGAACACTGCACTAAGTTGTTGTACAACAAGTTTTATGTTTTGTACTCTAAATGAGCAATAATTATTTTGTTTACTCTGTCGACACGTATTGCATTTCAATTAAAACCCTCCTGTTGGAGTGACATGTGTATAACTTTTTGGGGTATTCACTTCAACTTCTCTATCCGGTTCTCCTTTTTCAATCTCTCTCAATTTTATATTTGTGTCCATTTATTGGAACTTCACTACATGTCTTCAATGATAAACTACTAATTTTCTATATTTTCAATTACAAAGCTATAACTCAATTCCCCGTTTGCATGTGGGTATTTGATTCGTGTTTAATTTCTGCTTCATTCTTTTTCCCTATGATCAAGTAAATATATGTTTTTTTTTTGGAGATTATTGATTTAGGATCTACAAATTTTTTTTGATTAACAATCTTTGTTCTATCTCTGAAATTATATTCACATTTATGTTTCATATATAATCGTCTGATTTTGAATATTTAGAGTGTGTTTGGTATGAAGGAAAACATTTTCTGGAAAATGTTTTCCAATTTTCCATTGTTTGGTTGGGACAAAAGTTTTAGAAAATGTTTTTCAAATCAACTCATTTTCCTCAAAATTAAGGAAAATGACTTCCTTTCAAAAATTAAGGAAAACATTTTTCAAAACTCTTCTCCAATTTCAAATTACATTTTTTTGGGGGAAAAACATCAATTTAAAAAAATATTTCCAATTTCAAAATTTTATTTTTTCACCCGATCCCTGACCCCACCACCACCGGCCAGCGCCCGCCCCCACCTCCCCCCAAAAAATAATATTTAATTTAATTTTTTAAAAATATTTTCAACTTCAAATTTTTATTTTTAAACTCCTAACCCCCCACCCCCACCCCACCCCCACCCCAAACCCCCCAAAAAAATAATTTTGTTTTTTAAAAATACTATCAACTTCAAAATTTTATATTTTCACTCCTACCCCTCCCCTCCCCCCGCCCCCACCGACTACCCCCACCCCACTCCCACCGCCGCCCCAAAAAAATAATAATTTTGATTTAAAAAAATATTTTTAATTTTATAAATTATTTTTTACTCTAGTAAAAATAAAAGATGTCTCTCAAAAACATTTCTCATTCATAAATGAAACACTAAAAATCATTTCGGAAAATATTTTCTACTCACCAACCAAACATGAGAAAATAAGTCCAAAATCTACTTGTTTTCCAGAAAAATATTTTCTAGAAAAACATTTTTCATGAAAAACATTTTCCTCCATACCAAACACACCCTTAGTTTTTCTCTTTCTGCATGTATTTATTCTTGGCAGATTTTATTATACTGACATGTGGTTGTTTATTAAGTTCTTCTTGAAGAATATTTTGCTTTGATGTCTTAATTGTTACAACCTTATCAAAAGGAATTGCTACTACAACATAAATAAGAGAATATCAAGAGGAGAAAATTGATGCAGTCAATATGTGATGAAATACCCCAATGAAAGGAGTATAACACATTCCATTAATCAAGTTTATAAACATCTTCTAAGCAATCCGTCTATTGCATTGGATATTGATCCTAGGTTATTCTTTTGTCATACTACTCTTACACAAAAAGAATATATCTTGGACTGGAAAAATGATATATGTACAATGGGTCATTAGCTATTTATCGTGTGATTTTAAAAAATAAAGAATACAAAATAGGAATTCTCTTTTCTCTTTACTTTTATTTCATTTTTTGGGGTCTAGAAGCGCATCCATTAATTAGTAAATTTCATGCGCATGACTTGTGAACAATAGCGCATAAAAAAAAATTCTATTCGTTTTGAAATCTCTTTCAAGGTTTAATTTTCTTAAAATTTGTGAACTAATTTTATAAACTCCTTCTCATTGAAGGAGTATTGCATTAGACATATCGATGATGATTCCCTGATAAAATCAGACGCTGAACAACAAAGAGTGATTCCATGTCTTGAAGCAGCAACACAAAGAAGGGTATCTAAGGTTAACACTAATGATTTAATTTCTAAATCTTTTTAGATCGACTGTTTGACATATATTTAGTTCTAGCTATCTTTCTTAGTGTATAAGAAGGCGAAACTGGTAAGTGTAATTGGTGTTTGAATTCACTGGTGTCAACTTATATGTTTTACCTTGTCAATATCAGCTAATGAAATTGCCTTAGCTACGATAATGGTGTACATATGTACTACAACAATTCACCATCCACTAATATGTAGTTTTGAATTTAAATTGTGTTGTCTTGTGTACAAGTTGCAAGTTCGTTGTTTTAGATATCGACGTATGATTCTGTAATATCTCTCGTTCTGTGAGTGTTGCTTCGTATTAAGTTTTTTCTGATCAATTTCCTTTTTTGATATGCAATTATTTCTGTTATTGAAAGAATATTTTCTAAGTGGTGATAACTATAACAAGAAAAAATAGAATAGCTTATGTCCACTTGAATATGTTACGTGGTCAGGGTTCGATGATGCACAACATATTATTAGAGCTCTAAATATAATAATGTATCTCAATTGAAGCTATAGTAAGTGTTTTAAGTTTTTGAATTTCCTTAACTATAGTGTATGTTGTCCCTTAACAACAAAGTGGTCACTGAGCTTGCTTAATATGATAATATTCAAGCAGTAGAACACTTCATTACACTTAATGGGTATGATTGTTGTTCATGAAAATTAGATATGTTTTAGTTAAGTGATTTTCTCCTCTTTCGCTTAATTTTCAAATTTATTCTCCCTCATTTTTCATGTTCTGTCTATCATGTTTTTCTCCTCATTGTATTGAAAAGTCTTTTGTACAATTTTAACATGCATTTGTAAATTGCCTTCTCGAAATTTTACTTATCTAGATTTTGATTTTTGTTCAAGGCATTCAGTAGCTTTTGACGTTCTGTCATGTGAGTAGGAGATGCTATGCTAAATTTGAGGAGGCAATACATATAGATTTCTGAAGCGGTTAACAAAGTATAATAGTCTTTCCAATTCAATGTCTCTAGATTTCTATGACAAAGATGGTGAGGCCTGAAATTGAATGCGTCAAAGATGTCAAAATAGATTAGACTTTCTTTTTCAGAATTTGTTTTTGGTGGAATGGACAATGCTGATGATATTCTCAACTTAGTATTGAGTACATCAATTTTTTTCCTTATGATGAGTTATTGGAATCTTTTGGGACATTAATCATGCTAAATGGGATAAGACACTCAATGTATTTCGATGAAATTTTTTTACAATGATTGTTGGCCTAAATTTTTTGAGTAAACGCCATATTACACATCGGGTAATCAGCTAGCAATTGCAAAGGAGACATGATGTTGTTTAGAAACGAAAAATAACATGTATCCTCTTGCTTCTTCACTAGGCTAGGAAAAAATGAGTGTATTGTAGCTCTGTTTGTTGATGAACTGCTTGAAAAGGTAGATCAGCATGCCGGTGTTTTTCCAAACAAGGTTTTATTCTCTCGACAATTTGATGAATAATATTCTTCTTTTTCTCTCCTTTAGATGATAAACATTAATAGTTGATATTAGTCGGGATTAATTTTGAAATGATAATTAAAATGTAGACGCTGTTAAATTCAATATTTAGGCTAGCAGACTTTTAAAAGAGCCTTATAGTAGTCATTTACAGTTTTTTCAATAATTTTGTTTCCTATGTAGTCTTGGTTTTCTGCTACCCATAAATAGTTGGCATGCAGATTACAAGTATGAAATCGTGGAATGTTAGAAGATAGAAATTACATGACTGGTTATAGAATGAATAATGAACCTCTTTTACTGAAAGCTGAAATTGAAATAATTGCCGCAAATGCAAAATGTCGCCGTATAAGCTTATGCCTTTATTTTGTATTTTCGTTTGTTACTTTTTTTAAAATTAGACGGTTTATAAATTAATACGTCGGGCGTCTAGTATATATATATATATATATATATATATTATATATATATATATATATATATATACTTAAATCATTCTTATCTGTATATATCTTTTCAAGCGTTTTATGGATATTATTAATGCAAAATTAAAAAAAAAATTCACTTCTACTATAGATAATATCATGATTCGATTTATGTCAAACGAGGAATTAATGAAGTTTGTTACACACATTATTTAAGAGAGTTTAAACGCAAAATAAAAAGCAAAATAAAATTTTCATTCTTAAGTCTTAACCATTAAAAAAAATCAAACAATGACAAACAGGTCAAGCTCAAATTCAAGTGGTGATATGATTATTAAATATGAGATATACCTAAAAAATTATGCTACTAATTTTGGTGACTATTCGATTGATGGATGTCGTGAATTTGCGAAGAAGGGGCTATGATGGAACTAAAGATCGAAGAATACATTTATGCTAATTGTGGATGTTTTAGGAGTTTTCATCGGATAAATAGTCAGCCATTGTATCACCCTCCAATACTTTGATCTCGCTTTTTTCACCCACATGGTAATCCACATGGTGGTGGAAATGTGCCGGATATTTTTCATCCTTTAAAATTGTGTTAGTTTAGTACATCAGAAGGCTTGTTTTCTACTGGTATCCCTGACATTATGAAATCTTTAGTCCATGAGAAATTTTTTGGTAACACTTGTTGGTGTTATTACGAAGGAAGAATAGTAGCTAAGAAGCAATTTTTATTTTATTAGCATAAAGTTATGTTAATTAATTTCGAGTATTTTTTTTTACATTAGTAAAGAGAAAGAACAATTAAAGTTTAATTTTTAAAGTTTTTTTTATTTAATGAATTGTGTGAGTTTTATTTTCATCTGGTTATCTAGTTACTTCATAAGTAAAACTGTGACTCGCTTGATTAATTGTTTATGTCATATTACGATAAAAGAAAAGAGCGTAAATGTGTATGTTGACTATGAAATGAATATATCATAATGTTTTCTAGCTTTGTCTTCTATTCATTAATTTTTTTTTATTTTTTTTTGCAGAAAATACCTTATAATTTAAGTATTAAGCAAAGTATAAATTTTATATTATATTATTTTAGTATGTTGTTTAATTATTGAAGTATTTTTATTTTGAAAAAATATGTATTTGTTTCACGTCAAAAAGATGATTCTGTTTCATCAGAAAAATAATAATGAAATAGCATGTTCATTTTTTATCAACTTAATAAGATTTTTATTTAAAAACAAACAAAATATTATCAACTTTTTTAAACAGAATGTAATGCCGGTTAAAGTAAATACTAATAAACTTAATAGGTGTGACTTTTCAATTTCTTTACAACCTTCCTTATTTTATTAAAGAAAAAACCACATACATACTGTATTTCAAAACTTAATACATAAATATAATTTTCTTTTATTTACAAAACATATTTTAGATTTATAAAATATAAGAATTTAAATTCAGTTTTTTTATACTAAAAGATGAGTATTTTCTTTGGATTAATACGTCACATCTTCCAACGTATTGAATCAAGAGTGAAATGTTTCTACCATCTACCATACTTTCAAATAAAGTGATTCTTTCACTGAAAACAAAGATTGAAATTCCTCAAAATTTCTAAGGTCTATCGTTGAAAATTGAATACAAATAATGATACTAATGAGACAAAAATATGTTATGTAAAGCGATAAATAAGTAAAATCATAGATGTTTGAAAAAGAAATTGAGAAAAACAAAGAAAAAAACATCAATAATTCATGTTACACACTTGATTGTTGTTATTTTATTTATTATGTTATTTTATTTAACTTTTTGCCTTTTTTGTTGGGTTTTGATAGAGACCCATTCATAGATTTAGAAAATAGAAACTATTAGGTTTCAAAGAACTTATTAACTATAAATAAATTAATTTAAAGAAATTATTTAAAGAGAATAATATAATTATCGTTAAACTATATTTTAGCAATAATAATAAATATGAGTATTTATAACCAACATTGTATGTAAATATTGTTAAATGGTTATAGCTAGTTGGAATACAATAACATTAACTCAATTATCACTAAATATTTTTGCATCAATAAATCTTACCGCAAAAAGAAAATTCTATTGCCACTAAATATCTATTTTGTTACAGTGATTAGATATACTGAAATCGAAAAATTGAATTGCTAAATTAGAAATATTTTTTTTCCAAAAATCTCTTTGAAAATATAATTAAATTTCAAATTTTCATCTATATTTTTAAAAGATGTATGATGACCTATTATATTTGAGTTTGTTTGTCCTATGTCCTAATACATGAATATTTTTCTGGCCATTACTTTCATAAATTGTAACGACCCGAACCGTCTTTATTTAGAAAGGGTAAAAATGCGCAGAATTCTAGACACTATCCCGCCACAACGGGATGAGTGCCGCTGGCAGGCAGCGATGCAGCGGCAACTTACCCCGCTAAAGAGGGATCAACGAGGCAGAATCTGAATTTTGAGAAATCCTTACTTTTCTATCTTTCCAAAAATAACATATAGGTCGTAAATTACCCTAGAAACCCTAAAAAAGTTATTTCAAGTTTCGAAAAGAAGGAGAGGGAGCTTTCTAGCATAGGGATGGCAGAATCTTGCAAAATCTTGGCCAAAATTCACTGTAACTAAGCCGGAAAAGATGGAAACGAAATCAATACCTCATACAAATTGCTTGGCGCCCAGGTAGGTTAGACTTTATGTATTGAGTAGTTGTAAATCCGTGTTCATTATGTTATTTATGAAATCTATAGTATGAGATATGTGTGAACCTTCGTGCACCAAGTAAATTTGTGGGAAATTCTATGGTACAATGTATTTGGGGTTAGTTATTGATTTAGTGGATTGATGATTGAGTGAGTGACTTTAGTTATGTTCTTGAGTGGGATTCCTTCATGAAGCAATATCCAGTAGGAGGGAATGAATTTCGATATTTACTAGGTTAAACCTAGCAAAGTAACAGTGGTTGAATGTTAATAATTTAAGTTTGAACCCTAATGACAAACCCTAAGGAAGAATTGGGGGTGAAGTTGGTTTCTTGAATGATGAATACTTACTTGTATGTGTTTGGATGTTGTAATATTGATCATAGATGCTGGAAACGAGATATGTCATTTTCGATATCATGAAAGCTTGGCTTAAATGTGTGATCTTGATGTGCTCTTGTGGATTTGATGTGTGATTGAGATCGGATTGCCACGTTCAGGCATGCTAACATTTGGATTGGATTGTCACGTTCCGGCATGCTAACAGTTTGACTTTGGATCCCATGAAAAGGCCAACTACTTGTGATTAAAGTATATAGTGAATTATGTATTATTCAACATCGTGATGTGTACATACTTGGGCTATGGTCGTTCATGGTTAATGAGGTTAGGTTTTTTTTCAAACGAAGTGTCTATAAGTGAGTAGGAGGTTAGGTGTATTTATTATATGAGGGGTACTTGTTGGGACAAGGGTGAGTTGTTGAGGTATTGCCTTGGGTAAGTACCCAAGGAGGAAGGGATATGTTTAAATATTAAAGTAAGAAGAAAATATATGGCTTGGGGTTAGCTAAGATGACAACAATTTAAGGTTGTGACATGATCGATTACTAGGAAAGAATGTTGGTTGTGTTTGAGATTGTTCAATGAGGATTAGCATGTTTAGGCTATGATATAATGGGATCGGTAGTGTTAGCAGTTAGATAAACATGGTTGGTAGCTAGAGCCTTGGTGTAAGTTGAAGGAGTTCTAAGAAAGAGGTAAGGGTGAAGAAGCAAGTGGTCCAAGCATGATTTTATTGTTCTTTTCTTATAGTATGAGGTGGGCGTCGGATTGACCAATGAATCCTATTAGTACGTGTGGTTGTACTAATACTACTCTTTCTATGTCTTTTCGACATAGTCTGTGTGCATGATTGGTGATGTTTAATGAGGTGAAGACGAAGAATTCCTCTAGCAGCTTCAACTCTTCTTTACGCATGGTGGGAGATGCGTCCCTTTATTATTTATTTTCCTATTGTAATTCTTAGTAGCTTTTGTACCTGTCAGACTAGATCCTTGGAGTTTTAAGTCACTTTTCAAGTCTTAACTATTTCGGAAAAAGGAAGTCATAGACGGATTTTAATTATACTATATCTGTTTTCGTGAATTTTCCGCATGAACAAACCTTTAGGTTATGAGGGTTCTCCTACTTAGGAGTTAGAGTAGGTACCCGCACGGCCCGATGGGTTGGGTCATGGCATAAATAATGACGAAAGTGTTGTCAGATGGATCTTTAATTGTTTCATTTTCAAGCTTAGTTTATTATAGAATTAGACTTATAGAAGTGTGTGAGAGTGCGATTAAATAGATAAGAAGTAAGTTTTTCAATAATTTAAATTTTAGTTGAGATATTCCTTCAATTTAGTATGGTATTAGAATACATAAAATAACATCAATAAAAATGAATAAATGAAATTAAGGGGAAAACAATTGTATTTCCAATATATATATATATATATATATATGTATTTGAAAATCATTAGAGGTAATAACCATGATTAGTTAATGTGGACTCAACCTCTAATTTATTATTCTTAAATTAATTATTTAATTAACACGAATACTATATTGAAGTAAATATTTTTAGGGTTGGTTTGGACATGCGATATATAATCATGATTTGATATTGAAATATTCTAAGGTGTCATATCGATAAATCACATATCTCCGAGTCTTTTTTATAAACAAATGTTTTGTGATTACAAACTAATTTAAAATATACTTAATTTTATAAAGATTCACTAGTCAACAACAAGAGTAATTAGTTATTTTGTAATATAATATTTTCACATGATACGAATAATATCTGCACGCTGAGCATGAATCCCTTTTTGCGAAATCAAAATGATGATTTGCAAAATATAAATTTTTAGGTCAAGTAGCATTGCAATTTTTAAAAAATCACTATTTGAAATTTCAAATCATACTTTTTTACATCAAACTACTAAATGCATTACATGCAATTATGCATAAATATTTTCTCATTTAATCATATGGCTAATCATGTGTCACACCCAAAGCCTAAACCCCAAACGTGACCAGCATTTGAGAACCATTGTTGGTCCCCAAGCGAACCCTCGGTCTGACTTAATTACTTAGCAAAAGACTTACTCAAGAAAAATGAAGAATCCAAATACCAAAATTAACTCATATAGTCTCAAAACAGTTTAACTCAATAAATATTTGAAAATACTTAATCAAGCATAAGTAATTAACTCAAAGCCTCAAAGGAACATCAACAAGGGAAATGAGAAAAGACTCCTCAACTACTACTATTTATGAAGCCTCGAAACACTGTGAGAGAAGTTAGAACAAGATCCACAAACTCCTAATAAACTAAAACCTAGGTCTGGAACCCTCTGGAATCAAGGAGGCTCCCCAAGGCTTAGCTGGAATGCAATGGGATCAACGAAGTACCGATTGATGACCTTTTACACCTATATATGCATTATGAAAGGATGCAGGCCGAATGACGTCTAACATTGAATTTACGAGCATGTAAGGGGAATAAAAACATATATATAAAGATGAACTTAAGAAAAAGGAAGACATACTCACCTTACTTAACTAAATTCACTATGAAAGAAATGATAATAATATGCAACATATAAAGCCTTTAAAACAATAGATAATAACTCAAAATGTATAAAAACAATTCTTAACTCTTTTACCCTTTGTTTGGGAGATTCTCTAACCCACAACCATCGTAATGAGCTACGTGATGACTCACCGTCTTGCTCATTCTCCCAGAACTATCCTATACCTTGTCGGGGTATAAAAAACTCTCAACTAAGTGGATCCACTAAGCTATGATTAAAAGCAATAAGGAATCATCTAAAAAGTATGCCCCTTTGTCCATGTCGGTATACATGGTTTATGAGAATCTTAAGTTGTCGGAACCCATCCCATATCAGTGCTCAATATTGCTCCTCATAATATATATAACTCATGCTCATATGTTTAAAACATAACACTTCCTCAATTTGATATAATTACTCAAAGGATTTCTCTTAAAAGAGATAATGCTAAAAAACTTACAAACTCATTTAGAAATAATTGTTTCTCTCATTTTAAATATAAAAGTATTTCACTTGGGAATACTTATGTAACAACCCAGTCTTAGAAAGAGCTATTTTTAGAAAGAACTTAATTGCAAAGAGCTAATTTGAGATTTGTACAAGTTAGTTTTTAATTGTGAGTTTTGGATCAACTTCAAATGGCCATAACTTTCAGTTCATGATGAGTTAGGTGGCCTATAAAGTATAAAATAAGAATATTTAAGTCCCCTTTCCAAGACCACTGAATTTACTAAATTCCGAGTTCGAATGACAGAGATATGCCCATTTGAGTTCAGTCTCTCTGATTAATGAAAGTTCATCCAAATTAAAGAGGGGTATTTTTGTCTTTTACTTACCCCATGAGAATAAATCATTTTTAGTAATATTTTAGGGGTCTAAATTGACTTACATCAGTTTTTACTATTCCTAAACATGCTTAGGGTTTTAGAGAGATGTTCAAGAGGAGAAAGAAAGGAGAAGTTCAAGTGTTCGTTCAAGGTTCTTGTGATCTTCGAGGAATTTTGCAAAGGATTTGATCTTATGAGGTATGTAAGCTTTCATAGTGATGGGTTCTTTCAACCTCACGCCAATCATGAGTTTCCTTGATTTAATTCCATCCATGATAATCCATATATTAAGGTTCTTAATGAGTTTCCTAAAGTTTCGTTCTTAAATCTTTAATGATGGGATTTGATGATTGTTTGAGAAAATGTTATGAGTTTGAGAGTTGTTTTAGTAGATTTTTTTTTTACTTATGTTGGTTATTCGAATATAAGGGAGTTTGAGAGAAATCAATTGATTTTAGGTGACTTAGGGTCATAAATCAAGAAGAAAAAATTATCGGAATGTTCTGGGAATGGGCTGGGAGGGCACCCAAGATGCGCCAAGATACGTCTACAACACACCACAAACCAGCCCCAGTAATTAGAGGGCTGGCGCGGCGTGCCAAGGATGCGCCTGGAGCGTCAGCGCACTTTCTCTTCCGTTCTTCGATTCATACATTTTCCTTTGAGTCGAGCTTTCATTCCTTTCTTAATCCTTACTATTTAAACCGTCATTATTCATTGAGAGATCATATATATATCATCAATCATATCATAACTCTTGAATCACATTTCAAATTCAAGAAAAGATTTAGAATCAAGTTTGAGAGAACCTTTCGAGTCGTTCTGAGAAGTCCTTTTACAAATTTTTAAAATTTATTTTAAGACTTGAGTTCTTGAATATGAGGATGAGGATAGTTTTGTTTCATTTTTCAAAATGAATATATGGGAACTAAGTATTCTCAAGAGTAAATGCTTTTATATTTAAAATGAGAGGAAAATTCTACTTCCAAATGAGTTCACGAGGAGTTTTGAGCATAATCTCTTTTAAGAGAACCTTTTGAATAATAATCTCAAAGTTTGAGGATAAAGAAATGCTTCTAAACATATGAGCATGAGTTATATTATAAGGAGTAGTATTGACCACCGATATGAGGACGAGTTCAGACAACTCAGAGTCCTCATAAACCATGTATGCCAACATAGGTAAATGGTCATACTTTTTAGATGATTCCTTATTGCTTCTTTAGCATAGCTTAGTGAATCCACTTAGTTGAGTATGATTTATACTGCGATAAGGTATATGATAGTTCTGGAAGTGTGGGAGAGACGTTGTATCATCACATAGCTCATAGTGATGGTTGTCGTTTTGAGAATATCCCAAATAAGAACAAAGAGTTATTATTGTATTTTTAAATACATTGAGTTATTATATACTGTTTTAAAATATTTTTTTAGAATGCATCTCTATTGTTGATTTTATATTTATGAGTTGAGTATTTCTGAATTTGAGTTTCCTTGAGTTGAGTTGAGATGAAGTGAGTAAGTTTTTCCTTTTTATCAGTTCAAGCTTATGTATGTTCTTAGAGTTCCCCTTGCATGCTTGTACATTCCATAAACTGGCGTCATTTGGCCTGCATTATTCATGATGCACATACAAGAGTTCAGGGTCATCAACTGGCACAATGTTGATACCACTTGCAGTTCTATAGTCATTTTTGTGAGCATTTTTACTTACGAAGGATTCAAACTAAATTTTTTGTTTTGTTAGGATGTTGTGGGTCTTGTCCCGACTTCCATCATTGTCATTAGAGGCTTCATAAATAGTAGTAGGTGAGGAGTAGTTTCATTTCCTTTGTGATATTTTAAAGCCTATGAGTTGAACACTTATGTTCATTTGAGTACACTAAGTAAACTCTTTTACTTATGATATCTTATGATTTGAGTTGTTTCGAAATTTCTATTGTTGAAAAAGTCTTCCGCTGAGAGTTAAGCTAGGCCAAGGGTTCGCCTAGAGCCAACAATGGTTCTCAACTTCCAATTATGTCAAGGGTGTAGGCTCGAGGTGTGACAAAACTTCGTATTATAGAACATAGAGTTCAAAAGTCCTAAGGTGTCCATGAAGTTGTGTTTATAAAGTCTTAGTTATCTCTGTGATGCGTGTGACATCTATAAGTAGGAGGTTACATTTAGGATCTATGTCACTTCTTTCGTACTCTTTTTCTGTGATAGAGTTCAACTATATGATAGTTTCTTCTAATTTATGCTTGCGCATATCTTTCATATTATGCCTCCGCGAAGAGTTGTTCAAGTTCGTCCTGCTAGGAGATATGTTGATCCCCAAGATCAAGGGGTACCGAATGCACCAGAAGTGCAACCCAAGAAGAGGCCACTAACGATGAGTTTCGGGATACTATCCGGATGTTGAGTCAAGTTGTGTCCAACCAAGATGGGAAACAAAGAGGTAATCGGCGGGATGTGACTGATACATCCAGGATCCATGAGTTCTTAAAGATAAATCCTCCAAACTTTACCTATACAAGTTTCATTGAGGATATGAAAAATTGTGGAAGAGTAGCAGAAAGTGTTTGAGGTGATTCATGTTGCAGATGTTGAGCATGTGGAACTAGTTGCATACCAACTGAAAGGTGTTGCTAGAATCTGCAAAGATCAATCGAAGAAGAGTAGAGTTGAAGGTGCATCAATTGTGAGTTGGTTGTGTTCAAAAAGTCCTTCCTAGGGAATTTTTTTCCCCGTGAACTGAGAGTGTCAAAGGTAAGAGAATTTATTACGCTTAAGCTGGAATCCATGAGTGTGCATGAGTACAACTTCAAGTTCACTCAACAGTCCCGTTATGCTCCAGAGATTGTTATTAATATGAGGAGTAGAATGAACTTGTTTGTTACTGGGTTGTCTTGTCTATCAAGTAAATAAGGTAAGGTTTCTGTATCTATATGGGATGTGGACATGGACATAGCAATGGCTTATGATCCATGTGCAACAGGTTGAGGAGGACAATATGTGAGATAGAGAAGATTTACGGAACAAGAAGTCTAAGACAAAAGGAAATGAGTCCGGGCAGAATAAGAGTAGTGCAAACTGGTCATCTTTTCAACAAAATCCAAATGGAATTGCTCCATCATCTACTAGTGCCCCTACACCTTCCCCAAAGAGCATAGGTGAGTTCAAGAATTAGAATTCATAGAACTTTAGAGCTAGACCTGCTCAGTCTCAAGGTAGTGTGGCACAAGGGGACAACTGGACTCCTACATGTTCTAAGTATGGTAACACCAAGGAGTGTGTCGTGATGGATCAATGGTTGCTTCAAGTGTGGTTAGACAGGTCACTATATGAGAGAGTGCCCTAAGAACATGTAAGGAAATGGTAATGGGCAGTAGAGCTCAATCTTCTTCAGTGGCTCCACCAGATAGAGCTGCACCTAGAGGAGATGCTTTAGGGACAAGTGGAGGAGCAAACCATTTGTATGCTATTACGAGTTGCCAAGAGAAAGAGAATTTAGAGGAGGTTGTCACCGGTATGATCCAATTCTTTACTTTTTATGTATATGCATTGCTTGATCAAGTTGTGAGTCCATATTTCAAGACTCCATACATTGCTATGAATTTTGATATTCTTTCCGAGCAGCTTCTTGAGCCCTTCGGTATTTCCACACCTGTGGGTGAGGATATTATAACTGAGAGAGTTTATCGTGATTGTACCATTTATATCAATCACATGGGCACCATGGCTGACTTAGTCGAGCTAGACATAGGTGGACTTTGATGTTATTCTAGGTATGGGCTAGCTTCATGCTTGTTGTGCCTCAGTTGATTGTAGAACTCAAGTAGTTAAGTTTCAATTTCTGAATGAGCCAGTTCAATTAGTTTAGTTGTGAGTGAGTTTCTGTAGGTCTTTCCAGTTCTTATCGGAGTCCATCCCGATAGAGAAATAGACTTTGGTATGATATTCTTCCTAATACTCGACCTATCTATACTCCTCCATATAGAATGGCTCCATCCAAGTTGAAAGAGTTAAAAGAGCAGGTTAGAGATCTCCTTGATGTAGGTTTTATTTGACCCAATGTCTCGCCTTGGGGTGCTCTGATCTTATTTGTAAGGAAGAAATATGATTCTCTTAGAATGTGTATTGATTACCATCAATTGAGAAAGGTTACTATAAATAACAAGTATCCCCCTTTGGATAGTTGATGATATATTCAATCAACTTCAGGGTTCTACTTGTTTTTCTGATATAGACTCCAAATCTGGGTATCATCAGTTGAGAGTAAGAGAATGTGACATCTCGAAGACATCATTCAGGGCCCTCTATGGTCCTTATGAGTTTCTAGTTATGCATTTTTTTTAACTAATAGATACGCTCATATTATACTTCCCTAAAGAAGTATAAGCGGTTGTATCAAGTAAAGAACCCAATTGTTAAGTTGGGATCGATCCCACGAGGAAAATGGTTCAAACTTAACTTTAATCTACGATTACGTCTATTTAGTCAAGTCCTTTCCGAAAAGCAATTAATAAAAAAGGAGGGTATTATGTAACAAAAGTATTTAATTGGTTCTAAATAAGACAAATAGCAAGTTTATAACTTTGGTGTTTACCAAGTGATGAGAGAAACTAGGGTGTAAGTGTTCCCCATAGGTTTATAACGTGGTAATCCTAGCTATAACAACTCTTTCCTAGTATCTTGCATGCAAAGTGGTAAGTTATGTATCCCTAATTCCTTGGTACGGCAACTAGGAAATTTCACTCCGCACCTTGGTCCGGCTACGTGTGTTCCCTTTACTAAGCCTTACCTTTACCTCATATTAAGCGTCATATTCAATGTATGGCTAAGTTACTACTTCGCACCAATTGAAACTAGCCTATTAGATAGTGTATACTAAATCTACGTTGATAATTCTTTTCTTATTAGCTACCTCCTTGGTCCGGCAAGTAGCAACAAGGCGAGTTCTAAAGTTGGCCACCGTTAAAAGGACTTCTAAACAAAAGAATTATCAATATATGCAAGAAACTATTCTCGAATTGTTATTTAGCTAGTTTTACTTTGTTAATTACACATGGTTCCCACAACCCTAGTTGTGGATTTAGTTACCCATGCTAAGAATTACACAATTCATAATTGTTAAACAAGAAATCATCTATTACTTTAACATGTTTGAAGAAAACCCAGAAATATCACTTGAATTAACAAAAATATTGAAATAAACGATTCTGGAAAATTAAAGTATTTCCCAAAAACCAAAGTTTAACTTCCAATAACACAAATCTCAAAAAATAGTAAAGAGTCCAACAACAAAAACGAGGTTTTTAGTCCTATTTATAACAATAAAGTCCTAAAATAAAAGGAGTTCTAAATAAGGAAAAATCTGTCCAAAACGCGTGTTCAGTCGACGACCCAACTAACGCTCCGTCGATGGAACGACGGATCGTCGACAGCTTCCGTCGGTCCACACTTAAAATATTTTTTCAGCCTCCACTTTTGCATCCTTTTTGTTACCATCAACGGACAACAGCACGGTATGTCGAAGTACCTACGGTCCGTCGATGGCCTCCGTTCCTCCATACTTAGTGGTTTTTCAAGTCGGGTACTAGGACTACTTTCTGTTACCATCAACGATTTACCAGGACGGTCCGTCGATACTTCCGTAGCCCCACACTTGGTTAGAATTCCCCGATTTGATTTCAGCAGCTTGAACCTCCAGTCAACGATCATCACCTACGGACCATCAATGGGTCGACAGACTGTCGATGGCTTCGTAGGTCATCACTTCTGCACTAATTTCAGCACATTCTTCAGCGTTTCCCTTTTGGACAATTTTCCTGCAAAGACAGATAAAAATACATTAAAATTACTACAAAAAGGCCTTAGACACACACTAAACTTAAGGAAAAAGCATTGAAAGTACCGTGAAACCACGGTACATCAACACCCTCAACTTAAATTCGTTGTTTGTCCTCAAGAGACACACTATGACTCACCACAACACCTTTGTACAAAAGTATCTTCATTTAAGCTTTCACAATCATCTGGCTATCAATACCGATTATTTTCATTGTTTTTATGCATGATATCACTCTTAGGCTCATTTATGTGGATCAGAACATGACACAGACTCATCACGCACCGACACCTCTCCTCTTTTATCTCTCACCAAGGTACCAACTTTCCAATATTGCAACTAGTGTCCTCACTTTAAAAACAACATCCTCCTTTTTCACACAGTGATTTAAATTTGAGTATAAGGATTATTTTTCAACACTCGCTCTCAAAACAACTTCACACTTAATTGATACTTGTCGCCATAGGCTTGCCCGTATTTTCACTGCTTTGAGTTCACCATATTAGACTCACAGGATCACGATAGGACTTTCTTGGCTTGTAACGTAGGCTCAGTGTCAGGTAGGGTACATTTGGATGCATTTTAGTGGCTTGTTGCCCTCCTTGACATAACTGCTAAGCGTCCTACCTTTTCATCGTATATTATGCCCTACTCTTCATTTTCTTATATTCATTGCCTTGCTTTTCTCCTTTCGTGCAAATGACTCTTCTTTTATTTTTATTTTCAAATTTTTCACTTGATTTCAACTTTTATTGAGCCACTTTTCTTTTCTTCTTTCATTTTTTTTTTACATTAATTCTTTCAACCCCTCTTTCCGGAACATTCCTCATAATAGCCACCCTCAACTCATGGCTTTGCCATGAGTCAAGATACACAATACCCAAAGTTGTGTCAGGGCCAGGACGAGATTGGTTTCGGCATTAGCCACCCTCAACTTATGTTTTTGGCATAAGCTGAGGTACACATGTCCAAGGAGGGACCAGGGCCAATACATTGTACCCAGAAAAGACGAGTTGGGGTAGAAAAGAAAGGTCCATTGTAAGCTCAAATCATTTGGATAAAAAAGGATTAATTTCATTTGATTTTCTTTCATTTAGGCTAAAGATTGACTATTTTGAACAAGGGTCTATGATCCTTTCCTAATTGTCTAACACAGGTTACTTTTTGCAGGACTAACCGGGCAAGTTCTAGCTAGGTACCAATAGTGGACTATTCAACTTTTCTCACACTCACTTAACACCTCATTACCCTACCAGATTATCGGACACCTAGTTCGAGCATTAGATCGAGGGTCATGCAATGGTGTATATCTATATCATGCTTAGAGCCAACACATTCAATATTCACTATGCCTAATCATGAAAGCATTCATTTTAGAACGGGATGTCATTGTATTTAGCCATCATGATTCAGATTTCACATTCATACTTTGTACAAGGTACTAACATGCCGGTTCAACAGTAAAATAATTAGTCTCTTGGGGAAAAAGAACAGAGGCAAGAAAAACCCCAAGAGAGGATCATGAGTTGGGCTACTCAGACTTCACCCTAGCACTCACTTTCCATTTACCCCACCCCCAACAAGAAAGCATGCAATTGTCCCCAATGCATAAGAAATATAAAACAGGGTGGTAAGCGACGACGATCAACAAGCTGGCGGGTTTGATTTCCCGGAACCCGCTCCCTCAGTAGTAGGGACACCATCAGTAGTGTCCGCAGCAATGTCAGCACCTTCAGTAGTGCTCCTCTCAACATCAACAATCCTGGAGCTAGACGCCCCAACAGCCAACTCATAAGCCCTCATCTGTCGGGCCTCCTCATCCATCAACGAGGCTCTTCTCGCAGCCTCTAAGTCAGTACGCTCTCTCTTCCTAGCACGAGCCTCATCACCCTCTCTGGTCCATTGCCTCTTGGCATGCTCACGTGGCGGAGGCGGTGGCGCATTGGTGGTCTGGAACAGTGCAGCAAGCACTGTATCCTCAGCAGGCTCTGCAGGTGTGGCCTCACGCCCAGGTACCCGCGCATCCAGAATGGCATCCACATCAGCCCTCAGAGTCGCCACAGCAGCCTGGAGAGTCGTCAAGTCAATAGTAGGGGCTGGATGGGCGAGAACTCTCAACTCGAAGGCGTCAAGGCGCTGGTGGACTTCCAGAATCTGCCTCTTAGTCTGCTGGGCAATCCTTTTCTCTATCCGATCCTCCACCTCAGCAATGGACTTCTGCATCCAAGGCTTGATATGATGCAGCAGTGTGTCCATCTGGGCCTCTAACTTCTGGACCCTAGCAATCGGGACCAGTGTTGCAGATGGAGTAGAGAGATAGGAACTCGTAGATGTGCTAGTACCCGGGATATACTCAACTGGGGTGGTGCTGGTAGGCTCTTATGTAGCCTGATCAGCCCCTTGGGCTTGCTATACCGTGTTCGCAAAGTTCTCTCGTAGCGGCTGCACCTCCACTCTGGGCCCTCTGTTGGGTGCCGCCTCAGTGGCCTCATCCCGGATGAGACCGCTATCAACTGTCCCAGTAGGAGTCCTGAGAACATAAATATGCCATATGGGCACTCCAGCAGACCTGCACAACTAGAAAATCATGCAGGGAAAATGGTACGTGGTGGTGGGCTTAAAGGACCTCTCATGAATGACTGCCAGCAACAGTCTCGGAACATCCACCTCGAACTCTGCAACCATAGAAGCTATCAATACTGCTCTATCTCATGTAAGAATGTTGTCAACAGCAGTGGGGGATAAGCAGATGAATTTGGCCGCCAATGTGAGGTTGGCCTTCTTGATAACACCTCTGGGCTCCAGTACCCAATCTGCACCCTCACCATCCACGGAAATAGGCTGGGTTATCCACCTCTTGGTGGTCTCTCTCACCCCCGTATCACGCTGGAAATGGCCCTCCTTAATCAGCTTCCACCGATAGTCAGACTCGGGGGTAAGGGGCTCCCTGGTAGAATCTTTATCAGCACCGTATATGAAACGACAAATAGTGGGTAAAGAGATGTCCACCCTGCGGCCACGGACTCAAACATTTTCAAGTGGTGCCTGTTTGGCGGGATTAGACCGCTTATCCAAAGAAGACCGGAGAGTCACTACATAAAAAGCGTAGAACTCTCGCACCACCTCCTCGCTGTAGCGTCCAACGCTTCTAGACATCCACTCTAGCCGATGGCGGGTGAAAAGAGCATGTACATCAGGGACAGAGTGGAACTCTCTGTAAGAACTCGACACTCGAATGTCAGAGTCTGAGTCATAACCCCCTTATTGTTGAGTAGTTTCGCATCCCTGTACACCTGGTATTGGCCTTCTACGCACCACTGGTTGGGATGATTAGCAACCGATGCAGGTACATCGTTCAGGGGTGCTGGAGTAGAATACGCACTATCGGCCTCATCAGACGAGGCAGAGTGGGCAGGTGCAGCAGGAACAGTGGCACCATACGATCCAGACGCTCCCTTAGACCCGGAAGCCTCCTCGGAGCTGGATGCTCCCTCAGACCCGAAAGCCTTCTCAGAGCCAGAAATTCCCTCAGAACCCGCGGTAGACCTAGACGGTGTGCCTGTCAGTGTGCGCTCCTCATCAGACTGGGAGGCAGTGACTACGCCGGACGCCACCTTCTTGGGCGTGCCCCGAGTGGTCCTAGCAGCACGTGTCGGTGTCCAGGAGACTGGTGGCACGTATTCTGGATCACGATCATCATCTGAACCAATCACCATTCGACGTGAAGGGGCGATAGACTTGTAACGTCCTCTAGAGTAGACTAAGTCTGGCTTGGGGGCCATTGGTACCTGCAAAAGAGATTTATTATTTTCATTGTAAACATCTGACACACCCAACAGAAGCAAGACCAAATTTGAAACACAAAACACAGTCAAGTTCACAACTGCAAAACTGAACGACGGGCAATATAGACGGTCCGTCGAGGGAACGACGGCCCGTATGTAGGGTACGTCGGTGGACACTTAGCAAATGTTAGAAGGTATAGGTCCACAATGGTTGCAGTTAGAAACGATGGGCGTGTAGAACGGTCCGTCGATGAAACGACGGACCGTAGTCCACTTCCGTCGTTTGACACTTACACAAAATTTTGAGAACTTCAGAAACAAAGGTTCTGTTAAAGACGACGGACGTGCAGGACGGTCCGTCGATCAAACGACGGACCGTAGGTCACTTCCGTCGGTGGGCACTTAGACAAATTGTTTAGACCCTTAGAAAATAGGGTTCTGTTAAAGACGACGGACATGCAGGATGGTCTGTCGATCAATCGACAGACCGTAGACCTAGTCCGTTGTTCCAGAGTTACACAAAATCAGGGAGTAGCTGTCGACGGACCCCATCGATGGTCCGTCAATTGATCAACGGTCCGGAGACGGGGTCTCGTACTATCGGTCAGAGACAGAATATCTGTAAGCCAATTTTGGCACCCCCAATGGACAATTTCAAGCAACTTAAGACACATAATGTTCATATATCAAGTAACACACCGTTTTGTCATTCCTAGGGCATCGATTATTGCAATTTCAATCCTAGAATCTAACAGACCATCAAGCCCTAAGTCAGAAAATAACAACACTCATAACACAGTTCATTTAGACAATAACACCCCCAACCCATTCAATTTCCATCATTCTAAGGGACTAGGAACCCAATTATAACAGTTTAATCATGCAATTGCGTTCCGAAGTCAAGACCCATATACATATTTCATCAATTTCGCATGCAAATGAACGAGAATTCATAGATGAGAATGACATACCTGTGTACTGTAGTGGAGTGAGTGGGGAGATGAATTTTGCTCGAACAACACCGAGCCCGCCTTTAAAAACCGACCGGAAAGAGGGAAGAAAAATGATGGAAACTTGGGAGAGAAGGGTTTGGGGATTTAGGGGAATCTGGAGAAGATGGAAATCAGAAGTGATTAATGGTGAAGAAGGGGGTGAGTGAGTGGCGGAGTTTAAGGAAAATGGGGAGGGAAACGGTTGGGAAGGGTATTTGAAAAGGTGGGAGGTAACTGAAGAGTTTAAAAATCAATATATAGCCGGTCGGGTCGGGTCGGGTTATTGGGTCTGGGGAACTAACGATTCCCCGTCGACGGACCGTAAGTCCATTGACAGTCCGTCGACTGTTCCCTAACTTAGACCATATTGAAAAACAAACCTGGGATCCACGGACCCTATCGACGGTATGTCGGTCGGACGACGGTCCGTCGATCAGTGCACCAGACAAATTTCTGCAGATTTCTGGTGGTTTGGTCCCTGCACATTGAACACCCAATAAGCTAATCTTTTTGTATTTTCTGGGGACCCTAGTCTACTCTCTAGCCAACACTTCTAAAAGAAAATCAAAGAAAATCCATATATGACATTCAGTAAAAACAGAAATAATGCAACTACTCCTATAAAATCAAGAAAAACAAAACTGTTGTTGGCTAGAGGATACATATTGGGTTGCCTCCCAATCAGCGCTTGATTTTACGTCGCGGCACGACGCAAGACTCTTGATTACTCAGACTTCATCAAGATGGTATGCCTCAACCACTTCATTCGCATTTTCCGCATGCCCTAGGTAGATTTTGATTCTTTGTCCGTTCACCTTGAACCTTACACCCTCCTTGTTCTCCAACTCAACTGCACCATGAGGGAATACTTGAGTGATCAAGAATGGACCAGTCCATTTGGACTTGAGTTTTCCCGGAAACAAGAGCAACCAAGAGTTGAACAAAAGCACCAAATCCCCAGCCACAAAGTCACGCTTCTCAATCTTTTGGTCATGGTACTTCTTCATCTTTTCTTTCTAGAGGGCTGAATTTTCATATGCCTTCAAGCGAAATTCATCAAGCTCATTTAACCAGTCAAACTCTGTTCCGCTTCTTCATTCCAATCCATCTTCAGTTTCTTCATTGCCCACATGCCCTTATGCTCTAACTCAACCGGCAAGTGACAAGCCTTCCCATATACAAGTTGGTATGGAGACATACCTATGGGAGTCTTGTATGCTGTCCAGTAGGCCCAAAGAGCATCATCAAGCCTCCTTGACCAATCAGTTCTACTCGCATTCACCGTATTCGCCAGAATCTGCTTGATTTCGCTGTTTGACACCTCAACTTGCCCACTAGTCTGAGGATGGTAAGGAGTGGCCACATTGTGGCGAACCCTATATTTCTCCAATAACCCTTTTAACAACTTGTTGCAAAACTGGATCCCCCATCACTAATAATGTCCCTTGGGGTGCCAAATCTGGAAAATATGTTCTTTTCAAGAACGTGGTGACACTCTTTCCTTCATTATTTGCAATTGCTATGGCTTCCACCCATTTTGACACATAATCAACCGCCACAAGAATATACTTCATCCCATGAGAACTCACAAAAGGGCCCATAAAGTCAATGCCCCACACATCAAACAACTCAATTACAAGAATGGGATTTAAAAGGATCTCTTGCCGTCTAGAAACACCTCCATCTCTTTGGCACCTATCACATGCCTTGGCGAGCTAATGAGCATCTTGGTGGATGGTTTCCCAATAGTAGCCACATTGAAAGATTTTATGGGCAGTCCGGATACCACTATGATGACCACCCACAGGCGAGGAGTGACATGCCTCCAAAAGACTCAACATCTCAAAGTACACAACACCGAATAAGCCCATCGGCACAACTCCTATATAGATGGCTCATCCCAAAAGAACTTTTTCACATCATGCATGAACTTTTTCCTTTGATGAAAGGACAAGTCCGATGGGACAATATCACTGGCCAAGTAATTTGCAAAATCTTCGAACCATGGAATCAAGTCATGAGAAGCGGCCAATACATGCTCATCAGGGAAAGTATCATCAATTTCAGCCTTTTCACCCAACTCTCGCATAGCTTCATCCTCTAATCTGGACAAGTGATCGGCAACTTGATTTTCAGTCCCTTTTCTATCTTTCACTTCAAAGTCAAACTCTTGAAATAGTAATACCCATCTAATCAACCTCGGTTTCGCATCCTTCTTTGCCATCAAATATCTCAAGGCAGAATGATCAGTATGCACTATAACTTTCGTGCTAAGAAAATAGGAGAGAAATTTTTCGAAGGCAAAAACCACCGCAAATAGCTCTTGTTCAGTCACAATAAAATTCTTTTAAGCTTCATTAAGGGCCTTACTGGCATAATAAATGGGGTGAAGGATTTTATCCATTATTTGTCCCAATACTACACCAAGAGCAATCCCACTAGCATCACACATAACCTTAAATGGTTTGCTCCAATCCGGAGAAATAAGAATGGGCGCATACACCAACTTCTCCTTCAACTCTCCAAATGCCTTCAGACAGGATTCATCAAAATAAAATTTACACTCTTTCTCAAGTAACTTGCACAGAGGATGTGCCATTTTTGAAAAATCCTTGATGAACCTCCGGTAGAAACTCACATGCCCAAGGAAACTCCTCACACCTTTTACAGATATGGGTGGAGGAAGTCTCTCTATCACCTCGACTTTAGCTCGCTCAACCTATATACCCTTCTCTGAGATGCGATGGCCCAATACAATACCCTCTTTCACCATAAAGTGACATTTTTTCCAATTTAGCACAAGGTCGCAATCTTCACATCTTTTGAGAACTTCGGCCATGTGACTCAAACAATGATCAAACGAGTCACCAACAACAGAAAAATCATCCATGAATGCCTCAATGGTGTCCTCCACCATATCGGAGAATATAGACATCATACATCTCTGAAAAGTAGTCGGTGCATTACACAACCCGAAGGGCATCCTCTTGAACGCAAAAGTTCCATAAGAACAAGTAAATGTGGTTTTCTCTTGATCTTTCGGTGCAATAGAGATTTGGTTGTAACCTGAATAACCATCAAGAAAACAATACCACCCCTTTCCTGCAAGCCTATCCAACATCTTATCCATAAAGGGCATAGGAAAATGGTCCTTCTCAGTCCATGCATTCAATTTCCGGTAATCCATACACACTCCCCATCCGGTCACCGGCCAAATTGGAACAAGCTCATTTTTCTCATTAGGGACCATAGTCATTCCCCCTTTCTTAGGCATACACTGAACAGGGCATACCCAATTACTATCAGCGATCGAATATATGACTCCTCCATCCAACCACTTAATGATCTTCTTATTCACTACCTCTTGCATAGGTGGATTTAAACGTCTCTGGTGCTCAATACTTGGCTTATAATCGGGAATGAGTTGGATTTTGTGTGAACAAATATGGGGAGGGATCCCAATAATATATGCAATAGTCCACCGAATAGCTCTTTTGAACCTCTTCAACACTTCAACCAAATACTCTACTAGTTGTACCTTCAAATCTGACGAAATAATTACCGGTAAAGTGTCATCTTTCCCCAAGAATACATACCTTAAATGAGGTGGTAGAGCCTTAAGCTCTAATTTTGGAGCCTCTTCAATAGATGGTTTCGCGGGTGGAGATTCGCGATGTTTCATGTCTAACTCCAATTTCTTTGGTTTGAACCAAAAATCACCTCGATCAAGTGCCGCAACCAATGTCCCATACTCTTCAATACCATCACTCTCAAAATTCATGATCACTGCCACTAGTGCCTCAACACCAAGGCGCTCTTCGATTTGAACCTTAGACGTAGTCTCAACCCTGTAGGACATAGCAGATACCGTTTGGAGCTCACCACTCTGCCTCATGGACCTACAAATGTTAAAAGTCGCTTCTTCATTGTTCAATCGAAACTTCATCTGCCCTTTCTCCATGTCAACCAAGGCACGATCGGTAGCAAGGAACTGCCTCCCAATAATAATAGGCACCTCAAAATCCACCTCACAGTCAAGAATGACAAAATCGGCCAGAAATATGAATGACTCCACCTTCACTAACACATCGTACACATCGTAGAGTATCCCAATAAGCCTTTTCACTGTTCGATCGGCATCAGTAACCGCATCGCAGTGGGCTTTGGGTCACCCAAACCCAACTTCTTATAAATGGAGAGAGGCATGAGATTTATGTTTGCCCTAATATCACATAATGCTTTAGCAAAATGTAATAACCCGATGGTACATGAAATAGTGAAAGCACCAGGATCTTCTTTCTTTTGCACAAGAGACCTTGTAGCAATAGCACTACAATGTTGCATCCGATCATCATCCTCAAAACTCACCGACCTCTTCTTAGTGACCATATCTTTCATAAACTTGGCATAACCGGGCATTTGTTCAAGAGCTTCTATCAAAGCTACATTGATGGAAAGCTATTTCAACATAGTAATAAAACACCGGTATTTGCCATCCTCAGTCTTCTTCACCAATCTTTATGGAAATGGTGGTGGTGGTCTAGGAACGGGGGTCACCTTTTGGGGCATCTCTAATTCATTTACTGCTTCATTTACCAACTCACCACTAGCTTCTACTACCGCATCTTCTCTTCTCACCTCATCCTCAACACCAGACAGCATAGGTGGATCAATGGTTTGCTTACCCCCTCGAGTCGTGGCTGCCATACAATGTCCATCATTTTTCGGATTTTGGACGGTATTGCTTGGAAGAGTACCCGGTTGACGAGGGTTCACAGTAGACGACAATTGGGCCATTTGTATCTCAAGATTCTTGATTGAGACTACATGTGCATCCAATTTTTGCCCAATGTTAGCCAAATCGCCTCTCAACTCCTTGGCGTGCTCATCACTTGCGTCAATCCTCCTCATTATCTTTTGCAACATGTCTTCAACTCGCACCATACTACCTCCACATCCCTAAGAGCAACTTCCCAATTTTGAGGTGGAACATAGGGCCCACTTCGATCGTTTCTATTTCCATAGTTACCCTGGTTGAAGTTGTTGTCGCGGTTGTAGTTTCCTTCACGAACATAGTGACCCTGTCGGTTGTAATTCCCATAGTTCTGATTTGATTTCCTTGACCTTGGTGCCAATTCTCCTGATTGGAGCCTTGGGCGTTCGGTCGGAAACCCCCTGTCTGCTCATTCACTGCATAAGATTCTTCCTTATAGTAAAATTCATCTACCGGCGGTGGTGGCTTAGTCAAATAATTCACCGCATTCACTTTCTCTGCACCCCCAGTGACATGTTTCAACACTAACCCAAGCTCAATTCTCTGCACCCCCAGGCAATGCCACAGAATTGTTGACCCTATCTATGTGGTTAAGCTTTTTAGAAATCGGGTAATACCTTGCTAGCAACACATCCCTCAACTGCTCCCAAGTATAGATTGAATTGTAGGGAAACTTAGTAAACCAAATTGTGGCCTCCCCCGTCAGTGAGAGAGGGAACACCATTAATCCAATTACATCCATGTCTAAGTCTGGCCTCCCTACACAACTCTTACACACCGACCTTAGTTTGGCGATGTGAGCATGTGGATCCTCAGATGGTAGCCCCGAAAACAAACCTCTAGCGGTGAGCATTTGCATCAAGCTACTAGTTACCACGAAAGTATGACCATGTGGTAGAGGAGGTAGGACAAGTGGACCATCAGAGTCAGTGATGTTAACATTTCCCCTATATTACTCTTGAGGGCGTGGGGAAGGAGGTTGCCTCATCAGATTACCTTCACCAGGGTTATCAACAATCACTTGATTATGAGCCTAAACCGGCGGAGGAAGTTGAGGGTTAATCTCATCATCAATATTAGCAGGATTGTTTGGATTGTTCATTCTGCGAAGTGTACGGTTTAGTTCTGGATCAAGTGAAAGTATTGGTTCTCCTCGACTCCGTGTACTTGGCATACACTAAAGCTAGACCTGCGAGAGACAAAACAAAAAGAAAAAGTAAAATCAGGAAATTGTTGACTAAAATTCGTAATGTGCTTAAAGTTAATATAAAAGTCACTTTCCCCGGCAGCGGCGCCAAAATTTGATACGCTCAAATTATACTTCCCTAAAGAAGTATAAGCGGTCGTATCAAGTAAAGAATCCAATTGTTAGGTTGGGGTCGATCCCACGAGGAAAATGGTTCAGACTTAACTTTAATCTACGATTACGCCTATTTAGTAAGTCCTTTCCGAAAAACAATTAATAAAAAAAGGGGATTTTATGTAACAAAAGTATTTAATTGGTTCTAAATAAGACAAATAGCAAGTTTATAACTTTGGTGTTTACCAAGTGATGAGAGAAACTAGGGTGTAAGTGTTCCCATAGGTTTATAACGTGGTAATCCTAGCTATAACAACTCTTTCCTAGTATCTTGCATGCAAAGTGGTAAGTTATGTATCCCTAATTCCTTTGTCCGGCAACTAGGGAATTTCACTCCGCACCTTGGTCCGGCTACGTGTGTTTACTTTACTAAGCCTTACCTTTACCTCATATTAAGCGTCATATTCAAGTATGGCTAAGTTACTACTTCGCACCAATTGAAACTAGCCTATTAGATAGTGTATACTAAATCTACGTTGATAATTCTTTTCTTATTAGCTACCTTCTTGGTCCGGCAAGTAGCAACAAGGTGAGTTCTAACGTTGGCCACCGTTAAAAGGACTTCTAAACAAAAAAATTATCAATACATGCAAGAAACTATTCTAGAATTGTTATTTAGCTAGTTTTACTTTGTTAACTACCCATGGTTTTCACAATCCTAGTTGTGGATTTAGTTACCCATGCTAAGAATTACACAATTCATAATTGTTAAACAAGAAATCATGTACTTACTTTAACATATTTGAAGAAAACCCAGAAATATCACTTGAATTAACTAAAATATTGAAAGAAACAATTCCGGAAAATTGAAGTATTTCCCAAAAACCAAAGTTTAACTTCCAATAACACAAATATCAAAAAATAGTAAAGAGTCCAACAACAAAAATGAGGTTTTTAGTCCTATTTATAATAATAAAGTCATAAAATCAAAAGAGTTCTAAATAAGAAAAAATCTATCCAAAACGCGTCTTCAGTCGACGACCCAATTGACGGTCCGTCGATGGAACAACTGACCATCGACAACTTCTATCGATCCATACTTAAAATCTTTTTTCGGCCTCCACTTTTGCATCCTTTCTATTACCATAGACGGACCAACAACACGGTATGTCAAAGGACCTACGGTCCGTCGATGACCTCTGTTCCTCCATACTTAGTGGTTTTTTCAAGTCGGGTACTAGGACTACTTTCTGTTACCATCAACGATTTGCCAGGATGGTCCGTCGATCATTGACGGACCGTCGATCCTTCCGTAGCCCCACACTTTGTCAGAATTCCCCAATTTGATTTCAGCAGCTTGAACCTCCAGTCAACGATCATCACCTATGGTCTGTCAATGGGTCGACGGACCATCGATGGCTTCGTAGGTCATCACTTCTGCACTGGTTTCAGCACAGTCTTCAGCGTTTCCGTTCTGGACAGTTTTCCTGCAAACACAGATAAAAATACATTAAAATTACTACAAAAAGGCCTTAGACACACACTAAACTTAAGGAAAAAGCATTGAAAGTACCGTGAAACCACGATACATCACTAATGCTCTTAAATCGTTCATACACCTTATGAATATAATATTTAAGCCTTATATTGATATGTTGTTATCGTATTTATTGATGACATTCTAATTTAGTCGAGAAATGAGAAATCATGCTAGTCATCTCAGAGTAGTTCTTCAAACTCTATAGGATAAGAAGTTTTATGCCAAAATTTCCAAGTGTGAGTGTTGGCTTGAGTTAGTGGCGTTCTTAGGCTATATTCTTTATGGTGAAGGGATTTGAGTTGATACTTAGATGATTGAGGCAGTAGAGAATTATCCCGGTCCCATATCTCCAACTATATTAAGAGTTTTTTGGGATTGATTGGTTATTATAGGAGGTTCATCGAGGGGTTCTTATATATTTCTTCCCCATTTATTAAATTGACTCAGAAGACATCACAATTTCAATGGTCCTGAAGCTTATGAGAAAATCTTACATGAATTGAAAACACAATTAACTACTGCGCTAGTGTTGACCTTACTGGAGGGTACACACGAATTTGTTATGTATTTTGATGCATCAAGAGTTGTACTGGGTTGTGTATTGATGCAGAATGGCAAGGTTATAGTTTATTCCTCCAGACAACTTAAGATTCAAGATAAGAATTACCCAACACATGATCTCGAGTTTGATGATGTAGTGTTTGCTTTGAAAGTATGGTGTCATTATCTCAATGGTGTTCATGTTGATGTGTTCACATTGTCTATGGGTAACACTACCGATTTTAAGGATGGAAAGAAAGAGTTAGCCAAAGACGTGCACAGACTTGCACGATCGGGAGTTCGTTTGATGGATTCCAATGAAGAAGGAGTAGTGGTAATGAACGGGGCTGAATCATCACTTGTGTCCGAAGTGAAAGAGAAACAAAACCAAGAACCTGTTTTCCTTTAATTGAAGGGAAATGCTCATAAGCAGAAAGTGATGGCTTTTGAACAATGGTGAAATGATGTCATGAGTATCAAGGTAGATTGTGTGCACTAAAGGTGGATGAACTCTAATAGAGGATCATGAAAGAAGCTCATATCTCCATATATTCTATCCATCATGGTTCCACGAAGATGTATTGTGACTTGAGAGAAGTCTATTAGTAGATTAGTATGACGAGGTCTATTGCAGAGTTCGTTGATAAGTGCCCAAATTGCCAACAAGTCAAGGTAGAGCACAGGAGGGCCAGTGGTATGTCTCGGAATATAGATCTTCTAAAATAGAAGTGGGAGATGATCAATGTGGATTTCATTACTGGGTTGTTGCGGTTTCGCAGGCAGCATGATTCAATTTGGGTGATTGTAGATGGAATGACTAAATCAAACTATTTTTTGCTAGTAAAGACTATCAATTCAACAAAATATTGTGCCGAATTATATATCCAAGAGGTACTCAGACTTCATGGATTCTGGTGTCCATCACATTATATAGAGGTGCGCAATTCACTGCACAATATGCATGTCTTTCAGAAAGGTTTGGGTTCGAAGGTAAATTTGAGTTTTGTTTTATATCCCCAGACGGATGGTCAAGCAGAGCGCACAATTCAGACTTTAGAGGATATATTGAGGGCATGTGTGATTGATTTCAAGGGTAATTGGAATGATCACTTACCTCTTATTAAGTTTGCTTACAACAACAAGTATCACTCTAGCATCCAAATGGCTCCTTATGAGGCTCTTTATGGGAGAAGATGTAGATCTCCTATTGGATGGTTTGAAGTTTGTGAAGCATGGTTGATAGGATCAGACTTGGTTCATCAAGATATGGAGAAAGTTGAGATCAATCAAGATAGATTGAAAACAACGCAAAGTCGTCAGAATTCCTATGCCGATATCAGGAAAAAAGACTTTGAGTTTGAGGTGGAGGATTGAGTTTATGAAAATAAGAATGAATTAAGAACGAAAATTATAAACTTAGTGATGATAAATGAAAATTTGATACAAATAAATGCATAGCTGATACATTAACCATAATTTCTCTAGGTAGAAAAACAAATAAATACTCTCTCAATTTCATATTAATTGAATTTGTGAGGTAATTCACATATATTAAGAAAAATATTTAAGGACATAATTTAAACCATACTTTCTACTATTGCCCTTTTCTAAATCATTATTAAAATAACTTTGTAAGTAATGTATTTATCTCCTAGAAAACATAGAACTTCAACACATGATGAACTTTGAACAATTCAATTATTTTGGATAATGAAATAAACCTAAAAAATAAGGTTTTATTGAATAGAGGGAGTATCCTTGTATTTTAAAAATTAAAAGTACCACAAATAAACATTACAAATTTCACAGAATGATGATTTGGCCATTCACTTCTCTCTCTCTGTTTATTTATATATATATATATATATATATATATATATATATATATATAACTAAGAAAACAAAACGAATTTTTTTATGTAATGATCTAATTACTATGTGTGATTTTAGGCAACAATTGACATAAACAAAAAAAATTGAATTTTTTTATGTAATGATCTAATTACTATGTGTGATTTTAGGCAACAATTGAGCATAAACAAATTTTTTTTTATAAGAGATTGATCTATCCAAACATTAAAACTTAAAATCACCTAGTACATATATGAGAAGAATATTTTTACGTTAACCAATATATCATATATGAAATATATAGGACATACAACTACACTGGTTCAAATAATGCATAAGGCCTAAATAAATTGAAATAAGCAATTAAAAAATATGTAATATATCTAGAAAAATGATATTAATATATATATATATAGAGAGACACATACATATGATATAACAAATAAATGATTGTGAGACAATTATTTAACGGTAATAATATAATTATCAGCTTTTTTATATTTTAACGACAATAATAAATATGAGTGTTTATAACAAAAAAGCTAAATATTGCTAGAGACTTTAGCTACTCTGAATCCAATAACATTATCCAATTATCACTAACTATTTTTGTGGTTGTAAATCTTACCGCAAAAAAAGAAAAATCTATTGCCACTAAATAAATATTTTGTTAAAGTGATTCTATATACAGAAATCCACAAATCCAATTGATAAGTCATAAATATTTTTTTTTAAAAAAAAATTCTCATCTATGAAATAGAAGTAATTCCTCTATATTTTGAAAAGATGTACGATGATCTATTGCATTTAAGTCTTTTGTCCTATGTTCGAATAGGTGAATGTTTTTCATGATATTAATTTCACAAATAATGACAAAGGAGCAGTCAAATGTATCTTTAATTACTTTATTTTCAAGTTTAGTTTAGTTAAGAATTAGATTTACTTGCAGCAATACCTAATAGTACGATTTAAATAAATAAATAAAATATGTTTTCTTTAATAATTTGAACTTTAAATAAGATATTCACTCAGTTCAATATAGTATCTGAACAAGTAAAAGGCCATCTATAAAAAACTAAACAAATAATGTCTAAATTAAAAAAAATAATTGTAATTACAATATATATTTGCATCAAATCACTTAAATGTAATGACCACGCATGATCAACTAGTGTAGCCTAAACCTCTAATTGGTACTTTTAAATTAAGTTGATAAAAATTGATATGAATACCATATTGAAATAAATATTTTCTTAGGGTTTGGACATCAGATGTGAAATCATGATTTGATATCGAAATATACTATGGTGTCGCAACGTTAAATCACATTTCTCCATATTTTTTTATAACTAAATATTTTGTGATTACAAACTTTCAAATATAAATGACTTTATAAAGATTCATGGGTCACTAGTACTAGTTAGCTATTCTTTAATATAATTGTTTCACATGGTAGAATAATCTCTTCATGTCGTGCATGAGTCCCTTTTTACAAGATTCAAAATGATGGTTTATGAATATAAAGTTATAGGTCACGTGTTGCATTAAAAAAAATGAAATTAGGGTTTGGAATTTTAAATCAGTTTTTTTTTTTTTTGGAGAAGTTAGTCTCAAATCGCATGTCCGAATATTAATTTGAAATCAAGACATCATAGTGTATGTCCAAACACAAGCTTAGAATAAAAGAGTTGTATGAGAAATATAATTTCACCTCTATATTGACTACTCAATTAGAAGATATATGAGTAGAAATAGGGGATTATCTCTTCTAAGAAATAAAATTTTGGACATGCAATTTTATATTGCAATTTGAAATCATGACATAAAATCAACATTTGGATATGCGGTTTTACATTGATTTCATAATATGAAATATCAAATTTTTCAAAAATCATGATTTAGAAAATTTCAAACTCAAATTTCCCTAGAAGTTTAAATTTTATGAAAACAACCCACATTTATATCTACTAAAAATTTATTTTATGTATAAAATATATATCCATATCATTACTTTTATAACCATTTATATCTCATACAAAAAAAAAATTATCAACATAAAATTTATTATTACTTTAATCAATTCCTACTCTACCATTTATATTAACCAAATTCGTTATTTTTTTCTTATCAAATTTATTCACAACCCAAATTGACAAACAAATGACTCAAAGTAACAATGTTAGTTCATATTCTCGGTCATTTTATTGAAAAATACAAGTTTAATGTGAGAAGATTATCCGTAGTATGTAGGATAGTTATATTAAATACTAGACACTACAACTTATGTTTACTTTCTTTTTAATTGAAATAAAGTTTGGTCAATAAATGTTCTAATATTTTAGAATAGCTTTGTGATAGTATATTATGAGATTATGTAAACTTTTGCTAATTGGTTAAGATTGTATAAAGAAGTGAGACAATTTTAATAGTTTTACAATTTATAGGATTCTATGATGAGAAAATAAACAACATAAAATGTCCAAACAAAACTTAAACTTCATCTCGTAGTATCAAATCATGATTTCATATCGCATGACAGAATAAACACTAAATATATACATCAAATTAAAATAGATGTATAACATGTCGTTATACATAAATATTTTCTCATCTAATAATATGGCTAAGTGTGTGTATATATATATATATATATATATATATATATATATATATATATACTTACTTAAATAATTCTTATATGTATATATCTTTTGAAAACGTTTTTTACATATATTATTAATGCAAAGTTACTAAAATAAATTCACTTCTACTATAGATAATATCATGATTAGATTTATGTGAAACAAGCAATTAATGAAGTTTACTACACACATTATTTAAGAAAGTCTAAACGCAAAATAAAAAACCAAAACAAATTTTTTATTCTTAAGTCTTTAGCAAAAAATAAAAAAATAAAAAAAATCAAGCAATGGCAAACAATTCAAGCTCAAATCCAAGTGCTGATGAGACGATAAATATGGGATATGCCTAAAAAGTCATGTTACTAATTTTGGGGACTATTCTGTAGATGGATGTCGTGAATTTGTGAAGAAGTGTAATGATGGAACTAAAGATGCATATATTTGTGTTAATTGTGGATGTTTTAGGAGTTTTCATCGAACGAATAGTTAGTCATTGTATCTCCCTCCAATACTTCGATCTTGCTTCTTTCACCCACACGTTAATCCACATGGTGGTGGAAATGCGCCAGTTATTTCTCATCCTTTCATGTCCCGATTTGTGCCAATTCAGTACATCATAAGGACCGTTTTCTACTATTATCCATGACATCATAAAATCTTCAGTCCAAGAGAAATTTCTTGGTGACCTTTGTTGGTGTTATTACTAAGGATGAATATTAGCTATTTGAAGCAATCTTTATTTTATTAGCATAAAGTTATGTTAATTAATCTCTACTATGTTTTTTTATACATTAGTAAAGAGAAGAAAGAATTAAAGTTGATTTTCTAAAGTTTGTTATTTTAATAAATTGTGTGAGTTTTATTTTCATCTGGTTATCTAGTTACTTGATGTAACGACCCTTTTGGTCGTTTTGAGTACTAGAGCTTTTTATTTCATAAAATATTTTTTGATAGATTCTAAGTGGATATTTTGGACTATTCATAATTATAATTATGAAATTAGTGGGGTAATTTTTAATAGTTATTTAGTTGGTGGTTAAAGAAAATAAAATAAAGTAAATAGTGGGTCACTTTAATCACTTTTTATAATTGGTTATATAAAAATTAAGTTGGTAAATAATCTGTTAGAAAGAAGGAAGACAAAATAAATGCTTGAGCGTAAAAATAAATTGAGAAGAGGGATTATTTGTGCGGCACCTACAAGGATCAACTGTGTGTTCTCGCATTGATAAGCTTCTTTATTAATGGTTACCGTGCAGATTTTTTTGGGAAATATATTACTTCTGCAAAAAGTAAAATGGTTAAGGGTGTATTGAGTTGTTGTGATAGTTAAATCCATCAAGTCATTAGCCGTAGGTTTCAATTCTCGTGTGAAACAATTTCCTGTCAATCAAACATGAATGAATGTATTCCTCACAGTGAGTATTGGATAAGAAATATGGTACTATATGGTAAGATTATATGTTAATTTGAGGATAAACTAAATGTATAAGTGTCAGGTAATCATTATAGTAATTATATGGTAATGATTAGAAGATGTAAATTGAATAATTAAATTATATCAAAGGCATATCAAATATTGCTCATAAGTGCTTATTTCCCGGTGAATATTATAGCTAATATAGCTTAGTGATTTCTACTAGAATTGATGTTATTAAAATTAGGTGGAAATGTTGTGAGGTATTTGTCACGACTGGAATCTAGACCCCAGACGAGACAAACGTCGTTGACCTCTCAGAGGTCGCAGACAAGCCTACTTACGTTATTCATACTTCACTTAGGTTAATTTTATTTGAAACTTTTTTCTCCTTAACATATTTGTTAAACATTCGTAACATTTCATAATAGTTCACCATCAACCATCTAACATTAAGAGATAAGCAACTGAAAGAAATAGATCAATAAGTCTTAAGTGTATAATTGCCAAAATGGCACCAATACAAGGTCTGAATAAAAACAGGAAAGAAACGCTAGTGGAACATGCTCCACTAGCTCAACTCTAAAACTAAGCTAGAATGTAAAACAGTAGCATCCTCGAAAGCATGAGGACCTACCAAACTCCGGATGAATGTTGACGTCCGGATAGCTGCAACAATGATCCTGTAGCTCTATCGCTCACCTGTGCCTGCACCTAAAATAGTATAGATGTATAGGGTTAGTACACACTTGTACTAAGTATGGGTATATGCAAGCACACACCACGGACATGCATGAGAAAGAATATCTCTTTCCTAACAACATGATTTTTGGAAGTCAAGGTAGTGGACTTGCCAAATTGAGATTAGGAAAGTTAGTGAACTTTTCAAATTGGGTTAGGAAAGGTTATGCCATCAGAGTAACCTGCATCATTATAAATATCGTATTGCACACAACACATAATATCTTTATATAGCACATATCATAACACACAACATGTAACACATAGCTTCTTTCATATTATTCATTCATTTGCCATGAGACCTTGGAATCATGGACTTGATATTATGACTTTCCAAAATGAGGGCTCAACATATGGGACCTCAACTAGGGAGTCTTCATTAGCAAACACAGAGTCTGCTTCATTCATTCATACGTACTTCATTTCATTTCATTCATAGGCCAGTGTGAACACCAGATATACCTAGGATGTTGTTTAAGACTTCCATCGTATTTGCTGTGCAATGACCAGGAATAACCTAATGTCATTACTGAATCTAGCTCACTTCTTGATTATCCTATCCTAACACCTTCGGTATCATTCATTTCTTTATGTGCTTCATTTGAGGCTGGCCTCATTCATTCACTAGGAACTTTAACTTTAACCAACATAGTTCATGTGAGCATCATGAAATCCAGTGTCTCCCCCACACTGAAAAGAGGTGGAATCACTGGCCAAAGTGACCCAATACAGTAGTTAAAGCCACTGCCCATGATGCACACACAACAAATTTTTAGTCGCATTTCGAATATCATTTTCGTAATTTCCCTCACATAAAACATGTTCACCTTTAATATAAACACGTAAATCATGCCTAAATCTAGCAGCACAACATATCTATCCTACGAATTCGTTTGGGAGCTAAGGACAAGGACATACGAAGGGGAACAACCTTAGTTTCAAGAGTTTGAGAAACGTTCGAAGGAAAGTACTCTTGGAGAAAGAATTCCAAGAGAGGAACCCATACCTTTTTGACGTTGTTCAAACGTGAGGTTGCTGCCCAGAATCACCACCAAAGTCCTGTCCAAATCCCCTCAACTTCAACACCACTCGACGGACCACCTCTCTTTGCCTTGACGTTTTTGGTTACTTTGTTTTTCTTAAAATTTCATGTGAGTTCTTCAAGTGTGAAGAACTCTTGATGTATTTTCTGATTTTTGTTGTTTTTTTGGCAGAACCAACGTGAGAGAGAGATTGAGAACGTGAGAGAGAGTTGAGAAACGTGAGGGAGGGTGTTGTTTTAGGATTAGGAGACTAAATTTAAGACTTAGTCAAAATAGGATTTAATTAATTTAATAAAAATTGATTTTCCTTTTTATTAAATCAGCTTAATAATTAATAATTAATTAAAATAATTTATCAACCTTAAATAAAAGTAATTTAAATCATTGCTTCCACCTAGGTTCGAACCCGGGTGGAACAAGACTTTACTCCAAGAGTTAAATTTCGGCTCTCTCTCCCAAAATTGCCCCTTCGTCTTATTAAACAATTAATTAATTTTATATTTAGGGTAATTACGATATTATCCTTAGCCTGGTAAAAGACCATTTTACCCCTAGACCTTCAAAACTTAAGATTTCTTCTTTTAAGTCCGGTAAAGACTCCTTCGATTAAATCTTAGTTTTCGAGAGCCTTACATGGTTGGTCCCAAACTTTCCAAGCTCAACTAACTCCCCAAGTTAGTGGACTTGGTCGTAGTAAGGGTTCTAAGGTCTGGTTTTACGCGTATCAGTCCGTGTGAACCTTGGTTTAATCGCAAGCATTCTTGATACCCTAAGTCTTGATCCTATTCATTTTTAGGGTTGTTACATTATCCCTCCCCTTAGGAACATTTGTCCCCGAATGACACTACCACTTCACATCGTAATGCCAATCAGATCATAATGAAATCACTATACATAGTCAATCAATAGCAACAAAACACGGAGAGATAAAGAGCCATAGGTTTAAGAGTAGGAAGTCTAACCTCAAGAACTGAAAAGGTGAGGGTAGCGGGCTCTCATGTCGGCCTCAGCCTCCCACATAGCACCCTCAACAAGATAATTTCTCCACAATACCTTCACTGTGGAAATCTATTTGTTTCTCAGTCGCTTGACCTGCCTGTCTAAGATCTCAACAGGTACCTCCTCATAAGACAAGTCTTCACCAACCCCCAAACCTTCAACAGGTAAGCTTGATGCTGGATCACCTAGGCACTTCTTCAACATAGAGACATGAAAGACTGGATGAACAGAAGCTAGCTCCGCAGGCAATGCTAACTCATAGGCCACCTCACCCACACGCTGTAGGATCTCATATGGCCCCACATACCTCAGACTTAGTTTCCCTTTTCTACCAAATCTCATCACCCCTTTCATAGGTGATATTTTCAAGTAAACCTGGTCACCAACATCAAACTCTAAGGGCCGTTTTCTGTTATCAGCATATGACTTCTGCCGACTGTAAGCAGTAGTCAACCTGTCCCTAATCACTCTGACTTTCTCTAAGGCCTCATGAATGATCTCCGGACCTAAAATGGATGACTCTCCAACCTTGAACAACCCAACTGGAGATCTGCACCTCCTACCATACAATGCCTCAAACGGTGCCATCCCTATGCTGGAGTGATAGCTATTATTATACGAGAACTCTATCAAAGGCAGATGGTTATCCCAGCTACCTCTGAAGTCAATCACACATGCTCTCAACATGTCCTCCAATGTCTGAATGGTGCGCTCTGCCTGCCCATCTGTCTGAGGATGAAAGGCAGTGCTAAGCTTTACCTGTGTGCCCAAGCTCTTCTGGAAGGATCTCCAGAAATATGAAGTAAGCTGAGCTCCTCTATCTGAAATAATAGACAAGGGAATCCCATGCCATCTCACAATCTCATCAATGTAGAGTCTCGCATAATCCTCAGCTCTGTAAGTAGACTTCACAGGGATAAAGTGGGCAGACTTAGTCAATCTGTCCACAATAACCCATACGGAGTCATGCTGCCTCCTAGTCCTCGGAAGTCCAACCACGAAGTCCATATTAATGGCCTCCCATTTCCAAGTCGGAACCTCAATAATCTGAGTCAGACCACCAGGCTTAAGATGCTCTGCCTTAACCTGCTGACAATTAGGACACTTGGCCACATATTCTGCAATGTCCTTCTTCATGCCATCCCACCAATAAATCTGCTTAAGATCATGATACATCTTGGTGGAACCTGGATGTATGGAATATCTGGAACCATGGGCCTCTACAACAATCCTGGTCCGCAAATCATCCACATCTGGCACACACAGCCTGTCCTGATACCTAAGTATGCCATCACCTCCCAAAGCGAAAGACTCATTCATCTTCATCATCACTGAGTCCTTCAGCTCCATCAACACAGGATCTAGATGCTGACCCTGCTTGACTTCAACTACCAAGGATGATTCAGAACTAGGATGAACTGAAACATCCCCACTAGTGGAGTCAACCAAACGCACACCCAGTCTGGCCAGTCTGTGTACATCTTTCACCAGCTCCTTCTTCTCATCCTCAACGTGGGCTGTACTTCCCATGCTCATCCTTCTCAAAGCATCAGCTACAACATTAGCCTTACCTGGATGGTAGTGCACATTCATGTCATAATCCTTCAACAGCTCCAACCATCTCCGCTGACGTAGATTCAACTCCCTCTGTGTGAACACGTACTGGAGACTCTTATGGTCTGTGAACACATCCACATGCACTCCATACAGATAATGCCTCCACAGCTTCAGTGCAAACACCACAGCTGCCAACTCCAGGTCATGAGTGGGATAATTCTTCTCATGAACCTTGAGCTGTCTGGACGCATAGGCTATCACCTTACCAACCTGCATAAGAACACAACCCAAACCAACCCTAGATGCATCACAATAAACAGTGTAATTCTCACCACACTTAGGCAAAGTAAGCACCGGGGCTGAAGTGAGTCTGTCCTTGAGCTCCTGGAAACTCTTCTCACAAGTCTCCGTCCATTCAAACTTGGCTTTCTTCTTAGTCAAAGCTGTCAATGGGGCAGCAATGGAAGAAAAGCCCTCCACAAACCTGCGGTAGTAACCAGCCAATCCCAAAAAGCTACGGATGTCAGTGGGAGTAAGAGGCTTTGGCCAGTTCTTCACAGCCTCAGTCTTCCTGTGGATCCACCTCCACGCCCTGATGGACACAACATGACCCAGGAAGGTCACTGATCTCAGCCAGAATTCACATTTGCTGAATTTGGCATACAACTGATGCTGTCTAAGTACCTGCAAGGTTAGTCTCAAATGTTGTTCATGCTCTTCCTTGGTCTTAGAGTAGATGAGAATGTCATCAATGAATACTGAAAAGAGTCAAGGTATTCACGGAAGACCCTGTTCATGAGATCCATAAATGCAGGTGCACATTCGTGAGACCAAATGACATGACTAGAAACTCATAGTGACCATAGCGGGTACGAAAGGCTGTCTTTGGGATATCTCCATCCCTAACCCTAAGCTGATGATACCCTGAACGAAGATCAATCTTAGAGAAGAAACTAGACCCTTGGAGCTGATCGAACAAATCATCTATTCTGGGGAGTGGATACTTATTCTTTATAGTGACTTTGTTGAGCTGCCGATAATCGATACACATTCTAAGGGTCCCATCTTTCTTCTTTACAAACAACACTGGAGCGCCCCAAGGGGATATGCTCGGCTGAATGAAACCCTTGTCAGTGAGATCTTTTAACTGCAGCTTCAACTCTTTGAGTTCAGCTGGAGCCATTCTGTAAGGAGGAATTGAGATTGGCTTAGTATCTGGTTCTAAATCGATACCAAAGTCAATCTCTCGAAGGGGAGGACTCCAGGCAAATCATCAGGAAACACATCTAAGAACTCATTCACTACAGGTACTGAGTCTATGGAAGGAATGTCATGATCTAAATCATTAACACTCACAAGATGACACAATAACCCCTTGGACATCATTTTATTGGCCTTAAGGTTAGAAATCAAGGGGTTAGGATGACTTAAATTGTACCCCTCCCAGACTAACTCTTCTTCATTAGGAAAGCGAAATCTCACCACTGTACTACGACAGTCCAAGCAAGCATAACAACTGTGAAGCCAATTCATGCCAAGAATAACATCAAAATCATGCATGGGTAACTCCAAGTTTGCACACATAGTTTTACTACCCACAACTATTGGGCAATCCTTGTATACTCTATCAGTTCTTACATTCTCTCCTAAAGGTGTACTAACCACTATAGGATCATGCAGAACTTCAGGCAATATCTCAAAAGTAAGAGCAAGCAGAGGAGTTACAAAGGAAAGTGTAGACCCTGGATCAAGTAAAGCATAAACAGAAGTTGAGAACACTTGCAGCATACCTGTGACCACATCAGCGGACTTCTCCTGCTCCTCCCTGCCCTTCAGGGCTTAGGAGGCTCGGCTGCTGCTGCACCCTGTGGATTAGGCCTAGGCTGAGCATTACCTCCAGCCTGACCTCTGTTCTGTGGACAGTCTCTGACCATGTGTCCACTCTTACCACAACCGAAGCAGGCATTAGTGCCTGTCTGCACTCTCCACTGTGAGCTCGGCCACACTTAGCACAATTCTTCTTAGACGCTGCATCTCACCTCCATTGCCCTTCTTGGCTCAGGTCTGCCTCCTCTAGGTGTAGCACTCCTTCTGAGGATTAGAATTCCCAGAACTCTGTTGCCCCTTTTTGAACCTTGGCTGCTCACGGACGCCAAAGTTGTTCCTGTGGCCTCCATGACTGGGTCCTGCCTGATCTTGAGCCTAGGCCTCCTAGCATCACGAACACCTCTCTTTCTCGGCTGTCCTCTACCTGCCTGGACATGCACCATCAACCTGGAAAGATCCATATTATCATGGAGCATCGCAGATCGACACTCTCCTCCAGGTCCCATTGATTCCTGTGAGGAACCTGCTCATCTCATCCCTGCTGTTAGAAACCAGGGAAGTAGCATACCTGGAGGATTTCAACAAAGTTCAGTATTCTCCTCATTCTTGCTATTAAATACTAGGAAAATAACATACCTTGACAGCTTAACAAACTTCAGGGAATACTCCCTGACTGTCATAGAGCCTTGTTTAAGGTTGATGAATTCCTCAACCTTGGCCTCCCTCATCTCCCTGGGGAAGAATCTCTCCAGAAANATACTTTCATTAGAGTGTTCATAGAGACTGGTCTCTTCATTATCTTACACTCTCATAGGTGAGTACGTTTTGGTAACATTTACTTAGACTCATTTGAGATTGCTCTCATCATTTACATTAGCCTCACATCATGTTGTCACCACATTCTTCATCATTAGCACCCTTACTTTTCATAGTTACTCACCTCTTATTACGTGAAGGTTCATTTCATCATATGCTAATGCATTAGGTCTTTTAGTGTATCTTACAATCATACTTAACCCTCCTAGGGTTCATCATTTCGTTACATACATCTTAGGTTCACTTACTTTTGAACGTATGTTAGACTTATGTGCCTATACATACAAGCCATGGGGCTTCATTCATAATTCGTTAAGTAATTCTCACTTTCTTAAGATTATGTAGTACAAGACTTATGTATCTTGTATATACGCCAAGATCTTAATTTTTTATCTAAGTAGATGACATTATTTTGGATATTTTACTCATGTATGATTTATGCGTCAATACGAAGTTTTGGGCAAGGGAACCCAAATCTTGAATCACTTGAATATCATTTATATTTTCATTAATTTTATTTCTAATATTCATAACAATGGATTCTAAATTAAATCTCAACATTTATATTGATGGATAAATTTTCTATTTTAATTTCTCTCTTAATTAATCAAAGGGTTGGGGGTTCGAGCCCCCACAACCTATTAACTTTTTAATTTAATTAAATTCACTAAAATGGGGAGGTTGTGGGTTCGAACCCCCACAACCCCCTTTATTTTTGGTTCAATTTCGCTGAGGGGGGCTGTGAGGTGGTGGGTTCGAACCCCCACAACCCCTCTATCCTTATTATATTTTTTTTTTAAAAAATCCCTTCCCTTCGCGCACACTGGGAGGTCGTGGGTTCGAATCCCACGCCTCCCCTTTAATTTTTCTTTTCTTTTCGCGAGGGGAGCTGGTCGCGAGTTCGAACCCCCAGCCCCCCTTATTTTTTTTTCTTTTCTTTTCGCGAGGGGAGGGCTGGTCGCGAGTTCGATTCCCCCAGCCCCCATTTTTTTTCTTTTTCTCGCGAACGCAGTGAATAAAGAAGGAGGTCACAGGTTCGAAACTTGGTGGGCTCACTTCTTTAAAACGTGTAAAATTTCCAGATTCTGGAAATTTTTCTCATTATTTTTCATCCATTTTTAGTCACATCTTTCATGAGTTTACCTAGCTAAAAGAGTGTCATTCAATCCAACATTTTTCATTATAATGCACACCACATTGCACACACATTACACACATAAAATACACCAAAAGAAACACATGAACACTCGACCCAAAATAGTGGTTAAAGCCACTGCCCATGATGCACACACAACACAAATTTTTAGTCGCACTTCGAATATCATTTTCGTAATTTCCCTCACATAAAACATGTTCACCTTTAATATAAACACGTAAATCATGCCTAAATCTAGCAGCACAATGTATCCATCCTACGAATTCTTTTGGGAGCTAAGGACAAGGACATACGAAGGGGAACAACCTTAGTTTCAAGAGTTTGAGAAACGTTCGAAGGAAAGTACTCTTGGAGAAAGAATTCCAAGAGAGAAACCCATACCTTTTTGACGTTGTTCAGACGTGAGGCTGCTGTCCAGAATCACCACCAAAGTCCCGTCCAAATCCCCTCAACTTCAACACCACTCGACGGACCACCTCTCTTTGCCTTGCCGTTTTTGGTTACTTTGTTTTTCTTAAAATTTCATGTGAGTTCTTCAAGTGTGAAGAACTCTTGATGTATTTTCTAATTTTTGTTGTTTTTTTGGCAGAACCAACGTGAGAGAGAGATTGAGAACGTGAGAGAGAGTTGAGAAACGTGAGGGAGGGTGTTGTTTTAGGATTAGGAGACTAAATTTAAGACTTAGTCAAAATAGGATTTAATTAATTTAATAAAAATCTGATTTTCCTTTTTATTAAATCATCTTAATAATAATTAATTAATTAAATTAATTTATCAACCTTAAAAAAAAGTAATTTAAATCATTGCTTCCTCCTAGGTTCGAACCCGGGTGGAACAAGACTTTACTCCAAGAGTTAAATTTTGGCTCTCTCTCCCAAAATTGCCCCTCCGTCTTATTAAACAATTAATTAATTTTATATTTAGGGTAATTACGATATTACCCTTAGCCTGGTAAGACCATTTTACCCCTAGACCTTCAAAACTTAAGATTTCTTCTTTTAAGTCCGGTAAAGACTCCTTCGATTAAATCTTAGTTTTCGAGAGCCTTACATGGTTGGTCCCAACCTTTCCTAGATCAACTAACTCCCCAAGTTAGTTGACTTGGTCGTAGTAAGGGTTCTAAGGTCTGGTTCTACGCATATCAGTCCGTGTGAACCTTGGTTTAATCGCAAGCATTCTTGACACCCTAAGTTTTGATCCTATTCATTTTTAGGGTTGTTACAGTATTAACATGAGTTGGAACTCTTGGCTGCCTCTTAATGGTCAATTAATGGTTTGGACTAATTTATTACGTACAGTTATAAAGTATGTGGAATTAATAAAGTTGCAAGAGAGTGAGGGTACTGGATTAATACATGTAATTTTAGTATCTCGTTTTGATTTAAGTTTTGATATTTGGAGTTAGGTAATTAAATATTAGGTGTATTGTATTAGTTGAATGTCATTAAGGTTATGTTAATTGGAAGAATTAAGACTTACCCTTATGGTTAAACTATAGGAAAATTGATTATGGGATCAGGTGAATGTTTTGGGTCTAGGATAGACATAGAGTAACATGGGTGTCAATAGAATCGTTAACTTACAAATTATGCATACTTGATAGTTTGGAAATAATCAGAGGCGTTAAGGAAGGGAAGGCATTTGAAAAGTAGCTTGCATGACGTCAGTTCTTCGGTGGAGGAAGGTTATGGTTTATTCTATTTTATAGATAGATTCTTAATAGTGATTGATATGCATTGAATGATACTGTAAAGTTCTATATGTGCTTGATGGTGTGATTGTGTGGCTTGGTTGTGTGGTTTGTGATTGCTATAGAATCATGAGACCGTGAGATTTATATGTTGAAACCTCTCTATAGAAGTGATGCCTTGAATAAAGAAGGCTTGATCAAAGATTATCAATAAATTGAAAAGTGGTTTTCGTAAATGATAAATTAAATGATATTCTTGGATCGGAGTGTCACGTTCCGACACAGTATTCTTGGATCGAAGTGTCACATTTTGACACGGTATTCTTGAATCAGAGTGTCAAGTTCCGACAACGTATAATTGGATCGGAGTGTTACATTCCGACACGGTAACATTAAAGGAAAAAGATATTGAATTAACTTAATGTACCCATTTTCCCAATGAGTGTGGTGTGGAGGCATGAGTCCTCGTGTGCGCTTAATATTGTGATCGATTACGTACTTGCTTCAGTTGTCACTTGTTCATGTTGTTTGTTACTTATCATGGTTAGTCCCTTGGATCTGATTGATATAAGTAGATTGAGGTATCATGTCGATGAAAAAGTTGATTTCGTAGTGATGACAAAGGCTTATTGATCATGATAGTAATACGAGTTACTGATTGATTGTAATTGAGATGCAACTATCGAATACAAATTGTTGGTTAAATAATTTTTGTATGGTAATAGTAACTTGTGAGTATATAAGGTTGTGACTTTCTACTATTTAGTGAGTAATGTGGTTGTATGGAAAGTTTTAGGATATGTCGGGGCACCACTCGAATAGAATTTAAAGGAGCTAGAGTTGTAATTAAAATAAGATAAAATTCGTAGGATACGTAGCTTTCAGAAATATGTGAGAGGAGGAACATTTTTCTGTGATTGTAAGGACTAAAGAGGTATCTTTATAGGAGCTGAGAATTGGATTAAGAGACACATGACTTCATCTGTTTTGCTCTGGTTATAATATAGTGTCACTTGTTCGTCATATTGGATAAAACTTAACAGAGGAGTGTACAGACGTTCAACTTAAGTGGGATGATAAGTTTTGTTGTAGTGTTGAATTTAGTAATGAGTACGGTTGGATTTTAGTGAAGGATATGGGAAAGTTGATGGAGAAGCGATCAATAATAAGCTAAGATACAATAATTCATAAAAGTTTTCAAAGTATAAGCAAATGTAGATAGATATGGGCAGTGTTACACAATTGGACTTACAATTCAATTTTTTTGTTATAAGTATGGATTTATGGTGATATATTTTGTCAAGGTATGAATTAGTAAGATGAGAAATGATTGATTGCATTGGTATTGAGCATGTGAAAGAATTTATGCATGTTTTGGACCATAAAGTTTGTTACTTTTGATCGTTAAAGGATCTAAAGAAGGGTTCACCCTCAGAGTTTTGATTTAGGGTGTGAAGTAAATTGTCATGGGTTATTAGTAAAACATGAGATCGATAAGCAAGCTAGAGAAACAAGAGTTTGATATATTGAAGGATCGAGATATTTAGAATTTTGCACCATGAAAAGAATTTGAGAAAAGTGAAAGAATAAGACCTCTCGTATAAACCCATGCGGTGTAGTTGATGGGTGTACTTATTTTTTACTATGAGTTTAGATATGACTGTGAGATGTGAACTAATTTGGTACAGACTTACTTGTAATTTATCATCGACTTTTATAAAATTGAGTTATGATTTGGGTGACAAACATTGAGGTATGAAAAATTTCTATTTTTACGTGGGGTTAGATTGCTCAAATTAAGATAGATGACTTAAGATTGATGCACAAGGTGTGATATAATTCTACATGTTTATTAAGAATTTAGAGTTGGATTAATACTACTCTATTGATAGGACTACATAGAATGTTATGATGCGTTACATTGATATTTGATGGTGAATAGAGGTTATGAGTTTATAGTATACATAATAATTTGAGTGACCAGAACTTTTCTAAGTGTTGGTATGAGATATGTGATGGTTTAGAATGGTAGCTAAAGCATGGTATGTGAAAGTGGTGTGAAGTTGACTTTGGTTGTGATTTAATAGTTTTGTTTCGATGGAAAGATACTATCAAATTTGAAATTAGGGATATTAGCCTTGGTTGGGACTCGTATTTGTCATGAAATGCTTAAATAGAAAGAAAGATAACCATAGTTTCAACTTGTATTTGATAAGAATACTTTGATACAAATGATGATTCGGGAGTAAGGTAGATGATTGATGTGGTTATAAGTTTTGTTAGTATTAAGAGTGTTGAATTCAGTGAATGTGGGGTTCAATAAATCAAGTATGTGTGCGATTATAATAGGGACTAATTTTTTTTATTGTGGGTAGCTAAAAAAATAGAAAAATAAAAAAATCAAAGAGATAGTGTCAGATAAATGAAAATGTTTGATATGGACACTATAAGAAATATCTAGATTTATTGACTGTGGTTATGTACATTCCTATGTGACTAACTACTTCATTTTGGGCATGGTTTAGAGTATGAATCACTTTCACCTTGATGATTGTTTAATGTCTAAAGTGTTAGTTTTATGACCCACTCACATTAATACTATTTTGGTTTTATATTTAATTACTAACTAAATTCTAATTTTAATTGGATAAATAGAGAAGTGGAGAAGTGGGGAAGTGGGGAAGTGGGGAAGTTACTTCAACTACCCATTAAGTCTTTCACTTTACCCATTACCTCTTCCAACTATTCATTATCTCCACTACTCACAATGATGGAAAGATGGGAATGATGTTAAAACACACTCTATTTAAAGGGTCCTCTCTCTGTCATAAAGACATAGTCTTATCCATCAAAGTTATACATAAAGTATAAGGCAAGAGAGAGAAACAACTTCTAAAGAACCAAAAGAAAAGACTTCCGCTCAATCAAGTGAATAATTATATGGCAGATTAGGGTATGTATTATTGACTAAAATAGTATAGTATTAAATATATGTGAAAATCATATAGTTCTACGATCCTGAATAATTGATAGGATTTTAAATTTTTAGATTATTTATGTTTTCACAATCATTAAAAATCTTTATATCTGGTATCAAGAGCATGATTTAAGAACTAGTGATTTTTTCATAAAAATTAATGTTTTCCTTATTTGAAAATGGTAATAGGTAGTATTAAGTGAAATAATTATTCTCTATCATGATGTATTTTATTTTGAAATTATGCATATGAGATTAGATAATCACAAAAGTGGTCTAACCTTTGAAGAATTAATTCAAAATAATAATGACTAAATGTATATTCAATTATCCATTATTTTGATGCTTATAACTGATATAACTTATGAATATATTGAAGTTTTTGGTTGTAAGATATTTAGGGATAACTTAAAGGTTGATTATTTCATTTTATAACCATTGAACATTAATGAGATAATTTAGATGTGTCGTTAGTTTTATTTATTTATAAAAAAATAATAAATATTATTGATTAACACATTTAAAATTATTGAATTACGTTAAATTCACATCTAAACATCATTATGTCTAAAGTTGGATTTTGATTTTTCGCCAAAGGAGGACATCAATATACATTTAAGAATTTATAAACCATTTTTGAATTTGATAGTAAGTTAAAATTCATAACTCAAAGTATTAATAAATGAGTATATTATATTTGCAGCATTTGCTCTTCATTCGCACTCTGCCTCTGTTACGACCTTTAATGGTCTTAACTTCTCAGATTGGTGCGAACAGATCAAATTCCATCTCGGAGTTTTAGATCTTGATGTTGCACTTTACAATGAGAAGCCAAGTGCTATTACTTAAACTAGCAGTACTGAAGAAAGGTCTCATTATAAGCACTGGGATCGATCTAACAGATAGGGCATAATGTTTATGCGAATGAATATTGCGAGCAACATTAAGACTACTCTTCCCAAAACTGAAAATGCAAAAGATTTTATGAAATTGGTGGAAGAATACTCAAATATTGCTGATAAGTCTCTTGTTGGGACACTAATGGGTACTTTGACCACCATGAAGTTTGATGGTTCATGTACCATGCATTAGCATGTTATCGAAATGACAAACGTAGCAGCAAGACTTAAGTCTTTGGGAATGGAAGTGAAACAAAATTTCCTTGTACAATTCATTATCAACTCATTACCGTCTGAGTATGACCCTTTCCAAATGAACTACAGCACCATGAAAGACAAATGGACCGTTCATGAATTGCACGGAATGTTGGTTCAGGAGGAATTAAGGCTCAAGAATCAAGGAACCCACTCCATTAACCTTGTAAGTCATCAAGGAGTTGGAAAGAAAGGAAAAAAATATGCTAAAGGAAAACAGAGGCACCATAATGTTAATGAGTCCTCCTATCAAGTACATAAGAAGGAACATAAGAATGATAAGTGTCGTTTCTGTGGAAAATCTGGACACTTTCAGAAAGACTGCCTGAAATTTAAGGCATGGCTCGAGAAGAAAGGTAAGCCTAGTGCTTTTACATGTCTCGAATCAAATTTAACTGAAGTTCCTTATAATACTTGGTGGATTGACTCTGGTTGTACTGTTCCTGTTTCTAATACGATGCACAGATTCCTTACCACACAAACCATAAACCAGAATGAAAGATATGTGTATATGGGGTATAGAGTGAACAATCCAGTTAAAGCTATAGAAACTTACCGTTTGTTCCTTGATACTGGGCGCCACTTAGATTTACTTGAAACTTGTTATGTTCCTTCTCTTTCGAGAAATTTAGTTTCTTTGTCTAAGTTGGATAAGACTGGATTGTCTTTTAATTTCGATAATGGATGTTTTAGTTTGTTTAAATATAATTATCTCATTGGTACTGGTACTCTTTGTGATAACTTATACAAACTAAATCTTGATAATCTATTTGCCGAAACACTCTTAACTCTGCATCATAATATTGGAACCAAATGAAGTTTGGTGAATGAACAATCTGCTTTCTTGTGGCTTAAACGTTTAGGTCACATATCCAAAGAAAGATTGGAAATATTAGTTAAGAATGAAATTCTTCCAAATTTTGATTTTACATACCTTAACATTTGTGTGGATTGTATTAAATGAAAACAAACAAGACACACAAAGAAAGAAGTCATAAGAAGCACATAACTTCTTGAAATTATACACACTGATATATGTGGTCCTTTTAATATTACATGTTTCAGTAAAGAAAAATATTTTATCATGTTTATTGATGATTTTTCACGTTATAGGTATGTCTATTTATTGGATGAAAAATCTCAAGCGATAAATGCCTTAGATGTCTTTATTACTGAGGTTGAAAGAAAACTAGATAGAAAGGTGAAAATAATCTGGTCAGATAGAGGTGGTGAATATCATGGAAGATATGATGCAAATGGACAGCACCCAGGTCCATTCGCTAAAATCCTCGAAAAACATGTCATATGTGCTCAATACACAATGCCTGGAACACCACAACAAAATGGTGTAGCAGAAAGGCGTAATCGTACATTAATGAACATGGTTAGGAATATGTTAAGTAATTCATTTATTCATCTTTCATTGTGGATGTATGCTTTAAGGATTGTTGTTCACTTACTTAATAGGGTTCATAGTAAAGTAGTCTCAAACACTCCTTTTGAACAATGGACTGGTAGGAAACCTAGTTTAAGGCACCTGCATGTTTGGGGTTGTCCGACAGAAGTTAGAGTTTATAACCCACAAGAAAAGAAACTGGATTCAAGAACAATCAGTGGTTTCTTCATTGGTTATCCAGAAAAATAAAAAAGGTATAGATTTTACTATCCTAATCAAATAGTTGAAACTGGAAATGCTAGGTTCATTGAGAATGGTGAAGTTAGTGGGAGTGAAGTACCACGTAAGTGGAAATTAAAGAAGTTAGGGTGAGGGTTTCTCTACCTTTTACTTCTTTTAAAGATGTTGTTCCTAAAGTTCTTGCACAACCTAACAATCAACAAGAACAACAAATTGATGCTCTTGTTAATCTCAATGAAGCAATAATTAATGAACCTGCAGTAGATGTACCACAAGAAGTAGCATTATGAAAATCTCAAAGACAAAAGAGACCTGCTATGTCTGATGACTATTTGGTATATTTACGCGAGTCAAAAATTGACTTAGGAATTGATAATGATCCAGTTTCATTTTCACAATCTATTGGAAGTAATAATTCTGATAGATGGATAAATGCTATGAAAGATGAGTTAAAATCTATGGAACAAAATGAAGTATGGGACCTAGTTGTATTACCAGAAGGTTGCAAAACAATTGGGTGTAAATGGGTCTTTAAGACCAAACGTGACTTAACTGGAAACATCGAACGTCACAAGGCCAGACTTGTTGCAAAATGTTTCACTATAAAAGATGGCATCGACTATAAAGAAATATTTTCACATGTCCCTAGAAAAGATTCACTCGGAATTATAATGGCTTTAGTAGCTCATTATGACTTGAAGCTACATCAAATGGATGTGAAAACAACTTTATGAATGGAAATTTGGAGGAAGAAGTTTATAGAAATCAACTTGAAGGGTTTTCTTGTAATGGAAAGAAACACATGGTGTGTAAGCTTAAGAAGTCATTATAAGGACTTAAACAAGCTTCTCGACAATGGTATCTTAAGTTTAATGAAACTATTGTCACTTTTGATTTTAAGAAAACCATTGTTGATCGGTGTATATATCAGAAGGTTAGTGGGAGTAAGTTTATTATGTTAGTCTTGTATGTTGATGACATCTTGCTTGCTACTAATGATCTTGGTTTGTTGCATGATACCAAAAGATATTTATATAAATAGTTTGAAATGAAAGATATGGGAGAGACATCCTATGTGATCGGAATAGAAATATTTCAAAATAGATCACAAGGATTATTAGGTTTGTCTTAGAAAGCCTATATTAATAAAGTGTTAGAGAAATTTAGGATGGAAAAAATCTCATGAAGTCCCATTTCAATTGAGAAAGGAGATAATTTAGTCTCAATCAATGTCCAAAGAATGAATTGGAATGTAAGCAACTGAATGATATTCCTTATGCATCAATAGTTGGGAGACTAATGTAGGCCCAAACATGTACTAGTCCAGACATCAGTTTTGTTGTTGGAATGTTGGGTCGTTATCAAAGTAATATTGGAATGGATCACTAAAAAGTTGCGAAGAAAGTGTTGTGATAATTGCAAGGAACTAAAGATCACATGCTAATTTATAGAAGATCTGATCATCTTGATGTGATTGGATATTCAGATTCATATTATGCTGGTTGTGTGGATACACGAAAATCCACATTTGGGTATTTGTTCCTATTAGCTGGAGGAGCAATATCATAGAAGAGTGCGAACCAGTCTCTTATAGCTGCATCCACTATGGAAGCTTAGTTTGTGGCATGCTTTGAGGCCACATTTCAGGCTAATTAGCTGCAGAACTTTATTTCAGGACTTGGACTAGTCGATAGTATTTAAAGCCGTTGAAAATTTATTGTGATAATACTGCATCAATCTTCTTCTCTAAAAATGATAAGTATTCTAAGGGTGCCAAACATATGAAGTTGAAATACTTTTCAGTTAAGGAAGAAGTCCAGAAACATAAAGTGACAATTGAACATATTAGCACCAAACTTATGACTGCTGATCCTTTAACGAAAGGATTACCGCCCAAACATTTGTTGAACATCTTGAAAGAATGGGTCTTATTAATAGCAATGAATGACTTCATGTAAAGATTATATTATGTTTATGCAATTGACACTTTGAGCTCAACTATATATATGTTTCTGTTATTACCTGTTTTCTTTTGTATACGTTATGTTGAGAATGATGATGACAAGTTTTGTTTTAGATAAAGATATTCTAAGCATTATGGTGGACCCATTATGTATTTGAAATGTTGTGTTAGGCAATAGACTAATATTGTAGTGCATGGAAAGGAGTATGACAAATAAAGTGGAGTATAACCTCCATGACTCATATTAGTTGATTTACTTAATAATAACAAATGATATTGAATTTAGTATATCTGCATATTGTAATTGAAATGTTTATTAAATCATTAAATAAATGATGTTACGTGTGTCAAGTGGGAGAATGTTAGTTTTATGACCCACTCACATTAATATTATTTTGTTTTAATATTTAATTACCAACTAAATTCTAATTCTAATTGGATAAGTAAAGAAGTGGAGAAGTGGAAAAGTTACTTCAACTACCCATTAAGTCTTCCACTTTATCCATTACCTCTTCAACTATCCATTATCTCCACTACTCACCATGATGGAAAGGTGGGAATGATGTTAAAACACATTCTATTTAAAGGGTCCTCTCTCTGCCATAAAGACATAGTCTTATCCATCAAAGCTATACATAAAATATAAGGCAAGAGAGAGAAACAACTTCTAAAGAACCAAAATAAAAGACTTCCGCTCAATCAAGTCAATAAGTATATGGCAGATTAGGGTATGTATTCTTGACTGAAATATTATAGTATTAAATATATGTGAAAATTATATAGTTCTACGATCCTGAATAATTGATAGGATTTCTAAATTTTAGATTAGTTATGTTTTCCTAATCATTAAAAATCTTTATATGTGGTATCAAGAGCATAGTTTAAGAACTAGTGATTTTTCATAAAATTAATGTTTCCTTATTTGAAAACGGTAATAGGTAGTATTAAGTGAAATAATTATTCTCTATCATGATGTATTCTATTTTGAAATTATGCATATGAGATTAGTTAATCACCAAAGTGATCTAATCTTTGAAGAATTAATTCAAAATAATAATGACTAAATGTATATTCAATTATCCATTATTTTGATGCTTATAACTGATATAACTTATGGATATATTGAAGTTTTTAGTTGTAAGATATTTAGGGATAACTCAAAGGTTGATTATTTCATTTTATAACCATTGAACATTAATGAGATAATTTAGATGTGTCGTTAGTTTTATTTATTTATCAAAAGATAATAAATATTATTGATTGACACATTTAAATTTATTGAATTACGTTAAATTCACATTTAAACATCATTATGTCTAAAGTTGTATTTTGATGTTTCTCCCAAAGGAGGACATCAATATACATTTAAGAATTTATAAACCATTTCTGAATTTGATAGTAAGTTAAAATTCATAGCTCAAAGTATTAACAAATGAGTATATTATATTTGCAGCATTTGCTCTTCATTCGCACTCTGCCTCTGTTACGACCTTTAACGGTCCTAACTTCTGAGATTGGTGTGAATAGAGCAAATTCTATCTCGGTTTTTAAGATCTTGATGTTGCACTTTACAATGAGAAGTCAACTGCTATTACTAAAACTAGCAGTACTGAAGAAAGGTCTCATTATAGGCACTGGGATCGATCTAACAAATTAGGCATAATGTTTATGCGAATGAATATTGCGAGCAACATTAAGACTACTCTTCCAAAAATTGAAAATGCAAAAGATTTTATGAAATTCGTGGAAGAATCTTCTTAAATAGTTGATAAGTCTCTTGCAGGGACACTAATGGGTACTTTGACCACCATGAAGTTTGATGGTTCACGTACCATGCATGAGCATGTCATCAAAATGACAAAAGTAGCAGGAAGACTTAAGTCTTTGGGAATGGAAGTGAAACAAAATTTCCTTGTACAATTCATTATCAATTCATTACCGTCTGAGTATGACCCTTTCCAAATGAACTACAACACCATGAAAGACAAATGGAACGTGCATGAATTGCATGGAATGTTGGTTCAAGAGGAAGTAAGGCTCAAGAATCAAGGAACCCACTCCATTAACCTTGCAAGTCATCAAGGAGTTGAAAGAAAGGGAAAAAACATGCTAAAGGAAAACAAAGGAAGCATAATGTTAATGAGTCCTCCTCTCAAGTACATAAGAAGGAACATAAGAATGATAAGTGTCGTTTATGTGGAAAATCTGGACACTTTCAGAAAGATTGCCTGAAATTTAAGGCATCGCTCGAGAAGAAAGGTGAGCCTAGTGCTTTTACATGTCTCGAATCAAATTTAACTGAAGTTCCTTATAATACTTGGTGGATTGACTCTAGTTGTAATGTTCATGTTTTTAATACGATGCACGGATTCCTTACCACACAAACAATAAACCAGAATGAAAGATATGTGTATATGGGGAATAGAGTGAAGGCTCCAGTTAAAGCTATAGAAACTTACCATTTGATCTTTGATAGTGGGCTCCACTTAGATTTACTTGAAACTTGTTATGTACCTTCTTTTTCGAGAAATTTAGTTTCTTTGTCTAAGTTGGATAAGAGTGGATTCTCTTTTATTTTCGGTAATGGATGTTTTAGTTTGTTTAAACATAATTACCTCATTGGTACTGGTACTCTTTGTGATAACTTATACAAACTGAATCTTGATAATCTATTTGTCGAAACACTCTTAACTCTGCATCATAATATTGGAACCAAACGAAGTTTGGTGAATGAACAATCTTCTTTCTTGTGGCACAAACGTTTAGGTCATATATCCAAAGAAAGATTGGAAAGATTAGTTAAGAATGAAATTCTTCCAAATTTTGATTTTACAGACCTTAACATTTGTGTGGATTGTATTAAATGAAAACAAACAAGACACACAAAGAAAGGAGCCACAAAAAGCACACAACTTCTTCAAATTATACACTGTGATATATGTGGTCCTTTTGATATTACATGTTTCAGTAAAGAAAAACATTTTATCATTTTCATTGATGACTTTTCACGTTATCGGTATGTGTATTTGTTGGATGAAAAATCTCAAGCGATAAATGCCTTAGAGGTCTTTATTACTGAGGTTGAAAGACAACTAGATAGAAAGGTGAAAATAATCAGGTCAGATAGAGGTGGTGAATATTATGGAAGATATGATGAAAATGGACAACACCCAGGTCCATTTGCTAAATTCCTCGAAAAATATGGGATATGTACTCAATACACAATGCCTGGTACACCACAACAAAATGGTGTAGCAGAAAGGCATAATCGTACATTAATGGACATGGTAAGGAATATGTTAAGTAATTCATCTATTCCTCTTTCATTGTAGATGTATGCTTTAAGGACTGTTGTTTACTTACTTAATAGGGTTCACAGTAAAACAGTCTTAAAGACTCCTTTTGAACTATGGACTGGTAGAAAACCTAGTTTAAGGCACCTGTACGTTTGGGGTTGACCGACCGAAGTTAGAGTTTATAACCCACAAGAAAAGAAACTGAATTCAAGAATAATCAGTGGTTTCTTCATTGGTTATCCACAAAAATCAAAAGGGTATATATTTTACTATCCTAATCACAGTACAAGAATAGTTGAAACTAGAAATGCTAGGTTATTGAGAATGGTGAACTTAGTGGGAGTGAAGAACCACGTAAAGTGGAAATTAAAGAAGTTAGGGTGAGGGTTTCTCTACCTTTTACTTTTTTTAAAGATGTTGTTCCTAAAGTTATTGCACAACCTAACAATCAACAAGAACAACAAATTTATGCTCCTGTTAATCTACATGAAGCAATAACTAATGAACCTGCAGTAGATGTACCACAAGAAGTAGCATTAAGAAAATCTCAAAGACAAAAGAGACTTGCTATTTCTGATGACTATTTGGTATATTTACACGAGTCAAAAATTGACTTAGGAATTGATAATGATCCAGTTTCATTTTCACAATCTATTGAAAATAATAATTCTGATAGATGGATAAATGCTATGAAAGATGAGTTGAATTCTATGGAACAAAATGAAGTATCACACCTTGTTGAATTACCAGAAGGTTGCAAAACAGTTAGGTGAAAATGGGTCTTTAAGACCAAACGTGTAACGACCCATTTTTCGTTTGAGTGCTAAATTTTTTTTTTATTTCATTAAAAACTCTTTCGATAGATTCTAAATGTGCATTTTGGACCATCTGTAACTATAATTATAGAATTATTGGGGTAGTTTTAATATTTGAGTTAGTTGGTGGTTAAAAAAAATATATTAAAGTTGATAGTGGGTCACTTTCCCTATTTTTATAATGAGTCATATAATAATTAGGGTAAAAAAATAATCTGGAGAAGAAAAGAAAAAGAGGAGAAGAGGAGAACGAAGTGAAAGCGGCCATGAAATCGACTGCTGTGCACAAGAGTAAAAAAAATTCAACTCAAGCAAAGAATACCTACGTAATTGTTTCATCTTTATCCCTTACTGATCTTCATGTTGGTAGCTTAAATTTCTTCTCAGTTTCGTGATTGGTAGTTTCACCAAATCCCCATAAGAATTTATATCGATGTCGTGCAAGTTAAACCTATATGAGTTGTAAGCATTTTCTCTTTTAAGGATTTGGTTGTTTGAGTTTCTGGGGTAAGTGTTCAGTGAGGAATTTGTCATTGGATTTTTGTCGAATTGATGAATTAGTTGGATCTTGCTCGTACAACTACTATAAATGTCGAAACAATATCTCTCTTCACGGTGATATAATATCTAAGGCATTTAGGGAAGGCATGCAGAGCTTTTCTGTTCACTCCTGTGATGAATATTTTGGTTGGTGGAGGGGATTTACATTAATTTTAATATGAGAATTATGATTATTAATGTTAATTATTATAAATAAAAAAGGTGAGTTGAAATCTTCTCTGCACCCACATGATAATTGCTTGGAAAATTTAGGCCAAACATTATGACCAGAGAGAGAGTAAGATGGGTTAATCAACTTTGATATTTTATATTAAAATTGGAAATATTAGATTCTATATTTTGTGTTAGATTTTGTTTTCGTTTTCCGTGGTTGAGGTTATTGACGCCTGGCAGTAGAGCTCAACTTAAAATTTCAATTCTTTCTATATTTATCTTATTATAAAGTAAGTCTTGATATATTGATATAGGTACTTAAATTTTAGGTGTATAGAATTATTTAAATTTCATTAAAGTTATGCTAACCGGAGGAATTAAGACTTGCCCTTAGGTTTGAACTTTAGGAAATTGATTATAGTATTAGGCTAGCTTTTGGGTCTAGGCTAGATATAGAATAAAATGAGTGTTTATGGGATTGTTCACTTACGAATTATGCATACTTGTTAGATAAACATTCTGAGGCATTGAAGAAAGGAAAGACATTGAGGAACTAGCTTCCTTGACTTCGGTTCTTCGGTGGAGGTAGGTTATGGTTTATGCTATTTGATAGTTAACTCTTAATGGTGATTGATATGCACTGAATGATATTGTGAAGTTTTCTATGTACTTGATTGTGTGATTGTGTGGCTTGGTCGTGTGTTTTGTGATTGGTCTGAAATCCCGAGACCGTGGAATGTATAATCTTAAACCATCTCTATCGAAGTAATGCCTTGAATAAAGAAGGCTCGATGAAATATTATTAACGAATGAAAAAGTGGTGATATTAAATGATAAATTAATGATATTTTTGGATCGGAGTGTCACGTTCCAACACGGTATTCTTGGATCGGAGTGTCACGTTCCGACACGGTATTTTTGGATCGGAGTGTCACGTTCCGACACGGTATTCTTGGATCGGAGTATCACGTTCCGACATGGTATTTTGGGATCGGAGTGTCACGATCCGACACGGTAATATTAAAGGAAAAACATGTTGAATTAATGGAAGATACTCAATCTCAAAGAACTCAACTCCCAAAATGGTTTGGTTTGGAGGCATGGGTCCTCATGTGTGATCTTGATACCGTTGACTTAATACGTGCTTACTTCAATGTTGTTGACACTTGTTCATGTTGTTTGTTGCTTATCACATGTTAAGTGCTATAGTTGAGTTCATACTATTATTCTTTGTATATTAGTTACTATTTTGGGTTGACCGATGATACTTACTCAGTACATGTTGCCTCAAACTGAGCCCTACTTGTTTTCTTCTTTGTTTTCCTTTTATGAAATGCAGCGAGTGTACCTATGACTTCGAATTTCCCTCAGCTCTAGCCATCCTCCCGCATATCAAGTTCCAGGGTGAGCTATCCATTCAAGCTCGTGTTGGGTTCTCTTGGTCATGACATGATGTCCTATACTTTCGGACACATATCATTTTTTTCTTTTATTTTGGTGTATTTGATATTCTTAGACTTAGTATTGGAGATTAGATGTCCTTGTTGTGATGACTTCCAGGTTTGGAAAAGGATATTTAACTAGATTTGAGCTTCCGCATTGTTCTTGTATAATATAATTTAAGGTTGAATTCATTGGTTCTCCCACCTAGGTAGTTATGTGTGGGTGCCACTCACGACTCGTTTTGGATCGTGACAAACTTGGTATCAGAGCATTAGGTTTAGTGATCTCATCACACAAGGACAAGTCTAGTAGAGTCTTGAAGAATGGTATGGGGACGCCTTTACCTTTCTTTAAGATGCTATAAGACTTTAGGAACTCATTTCTTTCTTTCTTTCGTGCTACTACTTGAATCCAATTGGTATCTAGATGATACAAATTGGTATCTTTACTTCTTCGCTCTATTTCACATACGATTAGTACTAGAGTATTATAAGTTGAAATAACAACACCGGAAAAAAAATGTGTTCTTGAAAATAGGTATATTTTCTCGAATTACTACAGGATTTGTAATGACTAGTGACCAACATGATTTTTCTTTATTAAGTCAAAGTTGAAAGCCTATTCTTCATGGGTACTAAATATGAAGATGCTTGCGATTTCCTTACTGTTTTTCATGATTGTTGTTTCATAAGATGGATATGGTAGAGTGATTGGACATTGAGTTTCTGACTTACTAAATTTGGGAAGATGCGAAAATGTGATGGTCATCTCATGTTGGGTCCTGCCGGTAGTGACACTACCTATGACTTGGGTAGCATTTTCTGGATTCTTTATGGAGAAGTATATTCTCTGAATCTTAAGGGATATGAGGTAGATGAGGTGAAGCAAGATGACTTTGCCAAGGTTACAACATTTAACAAGTTTTGTGAGGGATGGATAGATAATGAGCACCATTTCTTCGAAAAATACAGTTAGTAAAGTTATTATAACATATATGAATTGAGTATTTTTTTTTATTTTTTTGAAAAAAAAAAGAAATAAAATAAAAAAATTTAGTGGTGGATCTTTGGTATGGTAATGATACATTTAGGGTGTGAAATATATATTGAGAATTCTAAATGAGGGCTGATGATTTTGTCTTAAGCTTTAAAGGAGTAGATTGATACTAGAATGACAAACTTATAGGAAAAGAAAGTCCTAGTGAGTATACTTTGGGTAAAGTATATTGAAGATTTTACTAAGAAAATGCTTATAAAATTGAATTAGTCCCTTAAATTTGAATACTAGAGTTTAAGGTGTCATGTCGATGAAAGGGTTCACTTCTTGATGATGAAAAAGGTCTGGCTAAGCATGATGGTAAAAAGAGAAAGTGATATATGACCTATATGATTTATGTTTGTTGTACTAGTATCAAAAATTCTCATTTAGAATCAGTTTTAGTGGCAACAAAGTTTTTAAAGTGTTTTACCCGTTGTGATATCAAATTTAGTATTTGCTTAAGAGTTTGACACCAGGCCTAATCCTACTTGAAAAATGATTGAAATTATTCTCTTTATTTGGTTTCCAATTCTATCATGAAAAGAATTGGAATTGTAATCCTATTTGTAGTTGATTTTGACTTTGCAAGGAAAAGCACAATTGTATAAATAGAGGATGGTCTTAAGAGAAAAATTGAACTACTCATTAGTATTTTCCTTGAAAGACATTAGGACATAAGAGAGGTTTTGAGAGAGAATCAACAAGAGAGAAGAGAGAAGAAAATGATTTTTTTTGCTGCATACCTTTTCTCCGATCAGCAACCTTCAGATCGTGTTTGTAAATAAACTAACCGTTGGATCGGGCTAAAAGTTGAACTACGTGTTTCTGACATCTTGGTGGTTGATTTGAACGGTGGAGATTGGATTCAGATGTCCGCAAGATCATTTCTTGGTTCCGAACAACAGCTACGTTTGGATGGTGCTTGCATTAAAATTGTAGAGGCATTGTATTTAGTGTGTATTATGAGGTGTTTAAATATAATATTTAATAAGAGGAATCTTAATTAAGACAATGGAGGTGATTAGAGTTCGTAATGATGATAAGGGATTGGTGATGGATTGTGATTGAGATGAAATTATATAATAAGGATTGTTTGTTAAACGAGTTTTGTACGGTACTAACGAATTGCGAGCATCTAATGTTGTGGTTTTTCATTATTTGATGAATAATGTGATTGTATGAAAGTTTTAGGAGATGTGGGGACACCACTTGAATTGAGTTTAAAAGAATTAGAGTAATTAAAAAAATAATTAAAAAATAATAATTAAAAAAATAATAATTGTGGGATATAATGCAATCTTCAGAACGAGGTGAGAACAAGAATATTTTCTTTAATTGCAAGAGATAAAGAGATATCTTTTGGAGGTCTAGAATTGAGTTTTGAAACATGTGGTTTCATATATTTTAATATGGTCATGATTTTAGTGTCACGTGTTTATCAAATTGGTTAAAAGCTATTGAATAAGACTTAAGAAAGGAGTGTACATACGCTCAACTCGAGTGTGATGATAAGTTCTCTTGTGATTTTGAGTTTATTATAACTGTGTCAAACTTTTAGCGAAGGATATGATAAGATCGATGAAGAGGCGATCAACGATAAGTTAAGATATGTAAATTCATAAAAATCTTCAATGTATCAGTCATGTTGATAGATAAGGAGATTGAGTTACATTGTTCGATTTACTATTCAAATGTTTCATTTCGAATCTACTTTTGTGGTGGTATGATTTTTTTAAAGGTATGAATTAGTGATGTAAAATAAAAATAAATAATATATTGTTTACATAAGATATTAAACATATGGACGGACTTATGCATGTTTGAGTAGCAAAGTTAATTGACCTAAGGAAGGGTTTCACTTAAAAGTGTTGGGTTAGAATATAAGGTAAAACGTCATGAGTTGTTGGTAAAAGGATGAGATTGGTAAACGAGCTAGAGAAACAATAGTGTGATATATTGAAGGGTTGAGGTATTTAGAATTTTGCATGATGGAAAGAATTTGAGAAAAGTGAAGGAATAAGACCTCTCGTATAAACCCTTTGGATGTAGTTGAAGGTTGTATTGTTTTTTGCCCATAGGTTTAAAAATGATTGTGAGATGTAAAGTGGTTCGATACAGATAACTTACTAGGAGTTTATTATCAACTTTTATAAAAATTGAGTTTAGCTTTGGATGGAAAAGAGTGAGGTAAGAAATTTAGAGTTTTACGTGGGATTAGATTGTCAAATTATGATAGATGACTTAAGAATGATGCACAAGGTGAGATATTATTCTACATGATTATTAACAATTTAGAGTTGGACTAATACTACTCTATTGATGGGGCTACATAGAATGTTATGATGTGTTACATAGACATTTGATGGTGAATAGAGATTATAAGCTTATAGTATACATACTAATTTGAGTAACCAAGAATTTTCCTATGTGATGGTTTGGAAAGGTATCTAAAGCATGATGTGTGGAAATGGTGTGGAGTTGACGTTGGGTGTTATTTAATAGTTTTATCTCGATGGGAATGTACCATAAATTTTAAATTAGTGTTATTATCCTTGTATGTGACTCGTATTTGTCATGAAATGCTTAAATAGAAAGAGAGATAGCTATAGTTTGAATATGTATTTGATAAAATACTTTGTTACTAATGATGATTTGGGAGTAAGGTAGACGATCGATGTGGTTATGATGTTTTATTAGTATTAAGAGTGTTGACTTCAGTGGATGTGAGGTTCGATAAACCAAGTATGTGTGCAATTATAGTAGGGACTAAATTGGTGATTGTGCGTAGCTAGAAAATCAAAGAGATAGAGTCAGTTGAATGAAAATGTTTGATATGGACACTATGGAAGGAGTATCTGGAGTTATTCCACCTTGGTTATTTTCTATAAGACATATTTAGTGTTGTCTTGGTATAGTTGAAGTATTCTAGTGATTCTACACGCAAAATCCTTGCTTATGAAAATTTATAAGAGAGCTACCATGAAAATTTACAGTTGTTCGATAGACTTAAGAATTATCCCATCATCAGTATCATATTTTGATTATGTGTGATTGAATGTGAGGACCATTGAGTCTAGTTTTGTCATTCTTAAGGTTTGTATATAATAGCTACTAATCTTGCATTTCGATAGTGTTGTTAGAGGTTCTGTATGCTTAGGTGTATTGCTCGATGAATGGTTATTGGAACATTTTCTTCTTAAGGTAAGATAAGTTTGGTTCTCCTTGATGAGTACATGATGTCTAAAGATTAAAACTTTATAACTTAAGCTTGTGAAAAGTTTATCTTGTGAGAAGGAAATATTGATAAGATCTATGATGGTGTGTGCACTATGAGTGTGTGGTTGTTGTTTCAAGTTCACTAATGTATATGGCCCGTATTGATTTTTGAGATTTTATCATGGTTATGTGATAAAAGATTTTACCTTATGGTTGTGTCAATGTCTTTGAGAATATGTTGCATATGTGTGTACCATTAACTTTTATGGCTATGAGAATACATTTTGTTGTTAGTTGAGTTTTCATACCACAATAGCTATCACTTGAATAGTGATATGACCCCATTTGAGACATTGTAATAATAGGTGTAGATCTCCAATTGGTTGGTTTGATACTTTTGATATGAGACATTACGTACTAATATTTTGAAGGGATCGTTGAGATACGAGATACCCGTTCTTACTCTCATCTCCTTTTGATCGTTCGAGGACGAACGATGGGTAAATTGGTATATAATGTAACGACCCATTTTTAGTTTGAGTGCTAAAGTTTTTTTTTTATTTCATTAAAAACTCTTTCGATAGATTCTAAATGTGCATTTTGGACTATCATTCGTTAATAATATTTCATCGAGCCTTCTTTATTCAAGGCATTACTTCGATAGAGATGGTTTAAGATTACACATTCCACGGTCTCGGGATTTCAGACCAATCACAAAACACACGACCAAGCCACACAATCACACAATCAAGTACATAGAAAACTTCACAATATCATTCAGTGTGTTATAGCTTCATCCACTATGGAAGCTTAGTTTTAGGCATGCTTTGAGGCCATAGTTTAGGCTAATTGGCTGCAGAACTTTATTTCAGGACTTGGACTAGTCGATAGTATTTTCAAGCCGTTGAAAATTTATTGTGGTAATACTGCATCAATCTTCTTCTCTAAAAATGATAAGTATTCTAAAGGTGCCAAACATATGGAATTGAAATACTTTTCAGTTAAGGAAGAAGTCCAGAAACATAAAGTGACAATTGAACATATTAGCACCAAACTTATGACTGTTGATCCTTTACTGAAAGGATTACCGCCCAAACATATGTTGAACATGTTGAAAGAATGGGTCATATTAATAGCAATGAATGACTTTATGAAAAATTATATTATGTTTATGCAATTGACACTTTAAGCTCAACTACATATATGTTTATGTTATTACCTGTTTTCTCTTGTATACGTTATGTTGATAATGATGATGACATATTTTGTTTTAGATAAAGATATTCTAAGCATTATGGTGGACCCATTATGTATTTGAAATGTTGTGTTTGACAATAGACTAATATTGTAGTGCATGGAAAGGACTATGCCAAATAAAGTGGTGTATAACCGCCATGACTCATATTAGTTGATTTACTTAATAACAACAAATAATATTGAATTTAGTATATCTGCACATTGTAATTGAAATGTTTATTAAATCATTAAATAAATGATGTTACGTGTGTCAAGTGGGAGAATGTTAGTTTTATGACCCACTCACATTAATATTATTTTGGTTTAATACTTAATTACTAACTAAATTCTAATTCTAATTGGATAAGTAAAGAAGTGGAGAAATGGGGAAGTGGGAAAATGGAGAAGTTACTTCAACTACCCATTAAGTCTTCCACTTTACCCATTACCTCTTCCAACTATCCATTATCTCCACTACTCACCATGATGGAAAGGTGGGAATGATGTTAAAACACACTCTATTTAGAGGGTCCTCTCTCTGCCATAAAGACATAGTCTTATCCATCAAAGCTATACATAAAGTATAAGCCAAGAGAGAGAAACAACTTCTAAAGAACCAAAAGAAAAGACTTCCGCTCAATCAAGTCAAAAATTATATGGCATATTCGGGTATGTATTATTGACTGAAATATCATAGTATTAAATATATGTGAAAATTATATAGTTCTACGATACTGAATAATTAATAGGATTTCTAAATTTTAGATTAGTTATGTTTTCACAATCATTAAAAATCTTTATATGTGGTATCAAGAGCATGGTTTAAGAACTAGTGATTTTTCATAAAATTAATGTTTTCCTTATTTGAAAACGGTAATAGGTAGTATTAAGTGAAATAATTATTCTCTATCATGATGTATTTTATTTTGAAATTATGCATATGACATTAGTTCATCACCAAAGTGGTCTAATCTTTGAAGAATTAATTCAAAATAATAATGACTAAATGTATATTCATTTATCCATTATTTTGAAGCTTATAACTGATATAACTTATGGATATATGGAAGTTTTTGGTTGTAAGATATTTAGGGATAACTCAAAGGTTGATTATTTTATTTTATAACCATTGAACATAAATGAGATAATTTAGATGTGTCATTAGTTTTATTTATGTATCAAAAGATAATAAATATTATTGATTGATACATTTAAAATGATTGAATTACATTAAATTCACATCTAAACATCATTATGTCTAAAGTTGAATTTTGATGTTTCGCCCAAAGGAGGACATCAATATACATTTAAGAATTTATAAATCATTTCTGAATTTGATAGTAAGTTAAAATTCATAACTCAAAGTATTAACAAATGAGTATATTATATTTGCAGCATTTGCTCTTCATCACTCTGCCTCTGTTACGATCTTTAACGGTCTTAACTTCTCAGATTGGTGCGAACAGAGCAAATTCTATCTCGGAGTTTTAGATCTTGATGTTGCTATTTACAATGAGAAGCCAACTGCTATTATTGAAACTAGCAGTACTGAAGAAAGGTCTCATTATAAGCACTGGGATTGATCTAACAGATTAGGCATAATGTTTATGCGAATTTATATTGTGAGCAACATTAAGACTACTCTTCCCAAAATTAAAAATGCAAAAGCTTTTATGAAATTCGTGGAAGAATCCTCTCAAATTGCTGATAAGTCTCTTGCTGGGACACTAATGGGTACTTTGACCACCATAAAGTTTGATGGTTCATGTACCATGCATGAGCATGTTATCGAAATGTCAAACGTAGCAGCAAGACTTAAGTATTTGGGAATAGAAGTGAAACAAAATTTCCTTGTACAATTCATTATCAACTCATTACCGTCTGAGTATGACCCTTTCAAAATGAATTACAACACCATGAAAGACAAATGGAACGTGCATGAATTGCACGGAATGTTGGTTCAGGAGGAATTAATGCTCAAGAATCAAGGAACCCACTCCATTAACCTTGTAAGTCATCAAGGAGTTGGAAAGAAAGGAAAAAAACATACTAAAGGAAAACAGAGGCACCTTAATGTTAATGAGTCCTCCTCTCAAGTACATAAGAAGGAACATAAGAATTATAAGTGTCGTTTCTATGAAAAATCTGGACACTTCCAGAAAGACTGCCTGAAATTTAAGGCATGGCTCGAGAATTAAGGTGAGCCTAGTGCTTTTCCATGTCTCGAATCAAATTTAACTAAAGTTCCTTATAATACTTGGTGGATTGACTCTGGTTGTACTGTTCATATTTCTAATACGATGCACGAATTTCTTACCACACAAACCATAAACCAGAATTAAAGATATGTGTATATGGGGAATAGAGTGAAGGCTCCATAAAGCTATAGAAACTTACCGTTTGATCCTTGATATTGGGCGCCACTTAGATTTACTTGAAACTTGTTATGTACCTTCTCTTTCGAGAAATTTAGTTTCTTTGTCTAAGTTGGATAAGACAAAATTCTCTTTTAATTTCGGTAATGGATGTTTTAGATTGTTTAAACATAATTATCTCATTGGTAATGGTACTCTTTGTGATAACTTATACAAACTGAATCTTGATAATCTATTTGTCGAAACACTCTTAACTCTGCATCATAATATTAGAACCAAACGATGTTTGGTGAATAAACAATCTTCTTTCTTGTGGCACAAACGTTTAGGTCATATATCCAAAGAAAGATTGGAAAGATTAGTTAAGAATGAAATTCTTCCAAATTTTGATTTTACAGACCTTAACATTTGTGTGGATTGTATTAAAGAAAAACAAACAACACACACAAAGAAAGGAGCCACAAGAAGCACACAACTTCTTGAAATTGTACACACTGATATATGTGGTCCTTTTGTTATTACATGTTTCAAAAAGAAAAATATTTTATCACTTTTATTGATGATTTTTCATGTTATGGGTATGTCTATTTGTTGGATGAAAATCTCTAGCGATAAATGCCTTAGAGGTCTTTATTACTGAGGTTGAAAGACAACTAGATAGAAAGGTGAAAATAATAAGGTCAGATAGAGGTGGTGAATATCATGGAAGATATGATGAAAATGGACAACACCAAGGTCCATTTGCTAAATTCCTTGAAAAACATGGCATATGTGCTCAATACATAATGCCTGGAACACCATAACAAAATGGTGTAGCAGAAAGGAGTAATCGTACATTAATGGACATGGTAAGGAATATGTTAAGTATATCATCTATTCCTCTTTCATTGTGGATGTATACTTTAAATATTGTTGTTTACTTACTTAATAGGGTTCATAGTAAAGCAGTCTCAAAGACTCCTTTTGAACTATGGACTAGTAGGAAACCTAATTTAGGGCACCTGCATGTTTGGGGTTGCCCGACAGATTTTAGAGATTATAACCCACAAGAAAAGAAACTAGATTCAAGAACAATCAGTGGTTTCTTCATTGGTTATCCACAAAAATCAAAAGGGTATAGATTTTACAATCCTAATCACAGTACAAGAATAGTTGAAACTGGAAATTCTAGGTTCATTTAGAATGGTGAAGTTAGTGGGAGTGAAGAACCACGTAAAGTGGAAATTAAAGAAGTTAGGCTGAGTGTTTCTTTACCTTTTACTTCTTTTAAAGATGTTGTTCCTAAAGTTGTTGCACAATCTAACAATCAACAAGAACAGCAAATTGATGCTCCTGTTAATCTCAATGAAGCAATAATTAATGAACCTGCAGTAGATGTACCACAAGAAGTAACATTAAGAAAATCTCAAAGACAAAAGAGACCTGCTAGTTCTGATGACTATTTGGTATATTTACAAGAGTCAAAAATTGACTTAGGAATTGATAATGATTCATTTTCATTTTCACAATCTATTGAAAGTAATAATTCTGATAGATCGATAAATGCTATGAAAGATGGTTGAAATCTATGGAACAAAATGAAGTATCAGACGTTGTTGAATTACCATAAGGTTGCAAAACAGTTGGGTGAAAATAGGTCTTTAAGACCAAACGTGACTCAACTGGAAACATCGAACGTCACAAGGCCAGACTTGTTGCAAAAGGTTTCACTCAAAAAGATGACATCGACTATAAAGAAACATTTTCACCTGTCTCTAGAAAAGATTCACTTGGAATTATAATGGCTTTAATTGCTCATTATAACTCAGAGCTACATCAATTGGATATGAAAACAGTCTTTATAAATGAAAATTTGGAGGAAGAAGTTTATAGGAATCAACCTGAAGGTTTCTCTTGTAAAGGAAAGGAACACATGGTGTGTAAGCTTAAGAAGTCATTATAAGGAATTAAACAAGCTTCTCGACAATGGTATCTTAAGTTTAATGAAACTATTGTCACTTTTGAATTTAAGAAAAACACTGTTGATCGATGTATATATCTGAAGATTAGTGGGAGTAAGTTTATTATGTGAGTCTTGTATGTTGATGACATCTTGCTTTCTACTAATGATCTTGGTTTGTTGCATGATACCAAGAGATATTTATATAAATATTTTTAAATGAAAGATATGGGAGAGGCATCCTATGTGATTGGAATAGAAATATTTCAAAATAGATCACAAGGATTATTAGGTTTGTCTCAGAAAGCCTATATTTATAAAGTGTTAGAAAGATTTAGAATGGAAAAATTCTCATCAAGTCCTGTTCCAATTCAGAAAGGAGATAAATTTAGTCTCAATCTGTCCAAAGAATGAATTGGAATGAAAGCAAATGAATGATATTCCTTATGCATCAATAGTTGAGAGTCTAATGTATGCCCAAACATGTACTAGACCAGACATCAGTTTCGTTGTTGGAATGTTGGATCGTTATCAAAGTAATCCAGGAATGGATCACTGAAAAGTTGCGAAGAAAGTGTTGTGATACTTGCAAGGAACTAAAGATCATATGCTCACTTATAGAAGATCTGATCATCTTGATGTGATTGGATATTCAGATTCAGATTATGCTGGTTGTGTGGATACACGAAAATCGATATTTGGGTATTTGTTCCTATTAACTGGAGGAGCAATATCATCGAAGAGTGCAAAACAGTCTGTTATAGCTGCATCCACTATGAAATCTTAGTTTGTGGCATGCTTTGAGGCCATAGTTTAGGCTAATTGGCTCTAGAACTTTATTTCAGGACTTGGACTAGTCGATAGTATTTTCAAGCGGTTGAAAATTTATTGTGATAATACTGCATCAATCTTCTTCTCTAAAAATGATAAGTATTCTAAAAGTGCCAAACATATGGATTTGAAATACTTTTCAGTTAAGGAAGAAGTCCAGAAACATAAAGTGACAATTGAACATATTAGCACCAAACTTATGACTGTTGATCCTTTAATAAAAGGATTACCGCCCAAATATTTGTTGAACATGTTGAAAGAATGGGTCATATTAGTAGCAATGAATGACTTTATGTAAAGATTATATTGTATTTATGAAATTGACACTTTGAGCTCAACTATATATATGTTTATGTTATTACCTGTTTTCTCTTGTATACGTTATGTTGAGAATGATGATGACATATTTTGTTTTAGATAAAGATATTCTAAGCATTATGGTGGACTCATTATGTATTTTAAATGTTGTGTTTGGCAATAGACTAATATTGGTGTGCATCGAAAGGACTATGCCAAATAAAGTGGTGTATAACCGCCATGACTCATAATAGTTGATTTACTTAATAACAACAAATAATATTGAATTTTGTATATCAGCACATTGTAATTGAAATGCTTAATAAATTATTAAATAAATGATGTTACGTGTGTCAAGTGGGAGAATGTTAGTTTTATGACCCACTCACATTAATATTATTTTGGTTTAATACTTAATTACTAACTAAATCTAATTCTAATTGGAAAAGTAAAGAAGTGGAGAAGTGGGGAAGTGGGGAAATGGAGAAGTTACTTCAACTACCCATTAAGTCTTCCACTTTACCCATTACCTCTTCCAACTATCCATTATCTCCACTACTCACCATGATGGAAAGGTGTGAATGATGTTAAAACACACTCTATTTAAAGGGTCCTCTCTCTGTCATAAATACATAGTCTTATCCATCAGAGCTATACATAAATTATAAGGCAAGAGAGAGAAACAACTTCTAAAGAACCAAAAGAAAAGACTTCCGCTCAATCAAGTCAAGAATTATATGGCATATTCGGGTATGTATTATTGAATGAAATATTATAGTATTAAATATATGTGAAAATTATATAGTTCTACGATCCTGAATAATTGATAGGATTTCTAAATTTTAGATTAGTTATGTTTTCACAATCATTAAAAATCTTTATATGTGGTATCAAGAGCATGGTTTAAGAACTAGTGATTTTCATAAAATTAATGTTTTCCTTATTTGTAAACGGTAATACGTAGTATTAAGCGAAATAATTATTCTCTATCATGATGTATTTTATTTTGAAATTATGCATATGACATTAGTTAATCACAAAAGTGATCTAATCTTTGAAGAATTAATTCAAAATAATAATGACTAAATGTATATTCATTTATCCATTATTTTGATGCTTATAACTCATATAACTTATGGATATATGAAAGTTTTTGGTTGTAAGATACTTAGGGATAACTCAAAGGTTGATTATTTCATTTTATAACCATTGAACATAAATGAGATAATTTAGATGTGTCATTAGTTTTATTTATTTATCAAAATATAATAAATATTATTGATTGATACATTTAAAATTATTGAATTACATTAAATTCACATCTAAACATCATTATGTCTAAAGTTGTATTTTGATGTTTCGCCCAAAGAAGAACATCAATATACATTTTAGAATTTATAAACCATTTCTGAATTTGATAGTAAGTTAAAATTCATAACTCAAAGTATTAACAAATGAGTATATTATATTTGCAGCATTTGCTCTTCATCATTCTGCCTCTGTTACGACCTTTAACGGTCTTAACTTCTCAGATTGGTGCGAACAGAGCAAATTCCATCTCGGAGTTTTAGATCTTGATGTTGCAATTTACAATGAGAAGCCAACTGCTATTATTGAAACTAGCAGTACTGAAGAAAGGTCTCATTATAAGCACTGGGATTGATCTAACAGATTAGGCATAATGTTTATGCGAATTTATATTGTGAGCAACATTAAGACTACTCTTCCCCAAATTGAAAAGGCAAAAGATTTTATGAAATTCGTGGAAGAATCCTCTCAAATTGCTGATAAGTCTCTTGCTGGGACACTAATGGGTACTTTGACCACCATGAAGTTTGATGGTTCACGTACTATGCATGAGCATGTTATCAAAATGTCAAACATAGCAGCAAGACTTAAGTCTTTGGGAATAGAAGTGAAACAAAATTTCCTTGTACAATTCATTATCAACTCATTACCGTCTGAGTATGACCCTTTCCAAATTAATTACAACACCATGAAAGACAAATGGAACGTGCATGAATTGCACGGAATGTTGGTTCAGGAGGAATTAATGCTCAAGAATCAAGGAACCCACTCCATTAACCTTGTAAGTCATCAAGGAGTTGGAAAGAAAGGAAAAAAACATACTAAAGGAAAACAGAGGCACCATAATGTTAATGAGTCCTCCTCTCAAGTACATAAGAAGGTACATAAGAATTATAAGTGTCGTTTCTGTGGAAAATCTGGACACTTTCAGAAAGATTGCCTGAAATTTAAGGCATGTCTCGAGAATTAAGGTGAGCCTAGTGCTTTTACATGTCTCAAATCAAATTTAACTAAAGTTCCTTATAATACTTGGTGGATTGACTCTAGCTGTACTGTTCATGTTTCTAATACGATGCACGAATTTCTTACCACACAAACCATAAACCAGAATGAAAGATATGTGTAGATGGGGAATAGAGTAAAGGCTCCATAAAGCTATAAAAACTTACTGTTTGATCCTTGATACTGGGCGCCACTTAGATTTACTTGAAACTTGTTATGTACCTTCTCTTCAGAAATTTAGTTTCTTTGTCTAAGTCGGATAAGACAGAATTCTCTTTTAATTTCGGTAATGGATGTTTTAATTTGTTTAAACATAATTATCTCATTGGTAATGGTACTCTTTGTGATAACTTATACAAACTGAATCTTGATAATCTATTTGTCGAAACACTCTTAACTCTGCATCATAATATTAGAACCAAACGATGTTTGGTGAATAAACAATCTTCTTTCTTGTGGCACAAACGTTTAGGTCATATATCCAAAGAAAGATTGGAAGGATTAGTTAAGAATGAAATTCTTCCACATTTTGATTTTACAGACCTTAACATTTGTGTGGATTGTATTAAAGTAAAACAAACAAGACACACAAACAAAGGAGCCACAAGAAGCACACAACTTCTTGAAATTGTACACACTGATATATGTGGTCCTTTTGTTATTACATGTTTCAAAAAGAAAAATATTTTGTCACTTTTCTTGATGATTTTTCATGTTATGGGTATGTCTATTTGTTGGATGAAAAATCTCTAGCGATAAATGCCTTAGAGGTCTTTATTACTGAGGTTGAAAGACAACTAGATAGAAAGGTGAAACTAATAAGGTCAGATAGAGGTGGTGAATATTATGGAAGATATGATGAGAATGGACAACACCTAGGTCCATTTGCTAAATTCCTCGAAAAACATGGCATATGTGCTCAATACATAATGCCTGGAACACCATAACAAAATGGTGTAGCAGAAAGGAGTAATCGTACATTAATGGACATGGTAAGGAATATGTTAAGTAATTCATCTATGCCTCTTTCATTGTGGATATATGCTTTAAAGACTGTTGTTTACTTACTTAATAGGGTTCATAGTAAAGCAGTCTCGACTCCTTTTGAACTATGGACTAGTAGGAAACCTAGTTTAAGACATCTGCATATTTGGGGTTGCCCGACAGAAGTTAGAGTTTATAACCCACTAGAAAAGAAACTAGATTCAAGAACAATCAATGGTTTCTTCATTGGTTATCCACAAAAATCAAAAGGGTATAGATTTTACAATCCTAATCACAGTACAAAAATAGTTGAAACTGGAAATGCTAGGTTCATTGAGAATGGTGAAGTTAGTGGGAGTGAAGAACCACGTAAAGTGGAAATTAAAGAAGTTAGGCTGAGCGTTTCTCTACCTTTTACTTCTTTTAAAGATGTTGTTCCTAAAGTTGTTGCACAACCTAACAATCAACAAGAACAACAAATTGATGCTCCTGTTAATCTCAATGAAGCAATAATTAATGAACCTGCAGTAGATGTACCACAAGAAGTAACATTAAGAAAATCTCAAAGATAAAAGAGACCTGCTATTTCTGATGACTATTTGGTATATTTACACGAGTCAAAAATTGACTTAGGAATTGATAATGATCCAGGTTCATTTTCACAAGCTATTGAAAGTAATAATTCTGATAAATGGATAAATGCTATGAAAGATGAGTTGAAATCTATGGAACAAAACGAAGTATGTGACCTTGTTGAATTACCAGAATGCTGCAAATCAGTTGGGTGCAAATGGGTCTTTAAGACCAAACGTGACTCACTGCACATTGTAATTGAAATATTTATGAAATCATTAAGTAAATGATGTTACGTGTGTCAAGTGGGAGAATGTTAGTTTTATGATCCACTCACATTAATATTATTTTGGTTTAATATTTAATTACTAACTAAATTCTAATTCTAATTGGATAAGTAAAGAAGTGGAGAAGTGGGGAAGTGGGGAAATGGAGAAGTTACTTCAACTACCCATTAAGTCTTCCACTTTACCCATTACCTCTTCCAACTATCCATTATCTCCACTACTCACCATGATGGAAAGGTGTGAATGATGTTAAAACACACTCTATTTAAAGGGTCCTCTCTCTGCCATAAAGACATAGTCTTATCCATCAAAGCTATACATAAACTATAAGGCAAGAGAGAGAAACAACTTCTAAAGAACCAAAGGAAAAGACTTCTGCTCAATCAAGTCAAGAATTATATGGCATATTCGGGTATGTATTATTGACTGAAATATTATAGTATTAAATATATGTGAAAATTATATAGTTCTACGATCCTGAATAATTGATAGGATTTCTAAATTTTAGATTATTTATGTTTTCACAATCATTAAAAATCTTTATATGTGGTATCAAGAGCATGGTTTAAGAACTAGTGATTTTCATAAAATTAATATGTTCCTTATTTGTAAAAGGTAATACGTAGTATTAAGCGAAATAATTATTCTCTATCATGATGTATTTTATTTTGAAATTATGCATATGACATTAGTTAATCACCAAAGTGATCTAATCTTTGAAGAATTAATTCAAAATAATAATGACTAAATGTATATTCATTTATCCATTATTTTGATGCTTATAACTCATATAACTTATGGATATATGGAAGTTTTTGGTTGTAAGATATTTAGGAATAACTCAAAGGTTGATTATTTCATTTTATAACCATTGAACATAAATGAGATAATTTAGATGTGTCATTAGTTTTATTTATTTATCAAAATATAATAAATATTATTGATTGATACATTTAAAATTATTGAATTACATTAAATTCACATCTAAACATCATTATGTCTAAAGTTGTATTTTGATGTTTCGCCCAAAGAAGAACATCAATATACATTTTAGAATTTATAAACCATTTCTGAATTTGATAGTAAGTTAAAATTCATAACTCAAAGTATTAACAAATGAGTATATTATATTTGCAGCATTTGCTCTTCATCACTCTGCCTCTGTTACGACCTTTAACGGTCTTAACTTCTCAGATTGGTGCGAACAGAGCAAATTCCATCTCGGAGTTTTAGATCTTGATGTTGCAATTTACAATGAGAAGCCAACTGCTATTATTGAAACTAGCAGTACTGAAGAAAGGTCTCATTATAAGCACTGGGATTGATCTAACAGATTAGGCATAATGTTTATGCGAATTTATATTGTGAGCAACATTAAGACTACTCTTCCCAAAATTGAAAAGGCAAAAGATTTTATGAAATTCGTGGAAGAATCCTCTCAAATTGCTGATAAGTCTCTTGCTGGGACACTAATGGGTACTTTGACCACCGTGAAGTTTGATGGTTCACGTACTATGCATGAGCATGTTATCGAAATGTCAAACTTAGCAGCAAGACTTAAGTCTTTGGGAATAGAAGTGAAACAAAATTTCCTTGTACAATTCATTATCAACTCATTACCGTCTGAGTATGACCCTTTCCAAATGAATTACAACACCATGAAAGACAAATGGAACGTGCATGAATTGCACGGAATGTTGGTTCAGGAGGAATTAATGCTCAAGAATCAAGGAACCCACTCCATTAACCTTGTAAGTCATCAAGGAGTTGGAAAGAAAGGAAAAAAACATACTAAAGGAAAACAGAGGCACCATAATGTTAATGAGTCCTCCTCTCAAGTACATAAGAAGGTACATAAGAATTATAAGTGTCGTTTCTGTGGAAAATCTGGACACTTTCAGAAAGATTGCCTGAAATTTAAGGCATGTCTCGAGAATTAAGGTGAGCCTAGTGCTTTTACATGTCTCAAATCAAATTTAACTAAATTTCCTTATAATACTTGGTGGATTGACTCTAGCTGTACTGTTCATGTTTCTAATACGATGCACGGATTCCTTACCACACAAACCATAAAACAGAATGAAAGATATGTGTAGATGGGGAATAGAGTAAAGGCTCCATAAAGCTATAAAAACTTACTGTTTGATCCTTGATACTGGGCGCCACTTAGATTTACTTGAAACTTGTTATGTACCTTCTCTTCGAGAAATTTAGTTTCTTTGTCTAAGTCGGATAAGACAGAATTCTCTTTTAATTTCGGTAATGGATGTTTTAATTTGTTTAAACATAATTATCTCATTGGTAATGGTACTCTTTGTGATAACTTATACAAACTGAATCTTGATAATCTATTTGTCGAAACACTCTTAACTCTGCATCATAATATTAGAACCAAACGATGTTTGGTGAATAAACAATCTTCTTTCTTGTGGCACAAACGTTTAGGTCATATATCCAAAGAAAGATTGGAAAGATTAGTTAAGAATGAAATTCTTCCAAATTTTGATTTTACAGACCTTAACATTTGTGTGGATTGTATTAAAGGAAAACAAACAAGACACACAAAGAAATGAGCCACAAGAAGCACACAACTTCTTGAAATTGTACACACTGATATATGTGGTCCTTTTGTTATTACATGTTTCAAAAAGAAAAATATTTTATCACTTTTATTGATGATTTTTCATGTTATGGGTATGTCTATTTGTTGGATGAAAAATCTCTAGCGATAAATGCCTTAGAGGTCTTTATTACTGAGGTTGAAAGACAACTAGATAGAAAGGTGAAAATAATAAGGTCAGATAGAGGTGGTGAATATTATGGAAGATATGATGAAATGGACAACACCCAGGTCCATTTGCTAAATTCCTCGAAAAACATGGCATATGTGCTAATACATAATGCCTGGAACACCATAACAAAATGGTGTAGCAGAAAGGAGTAATCGTACATTAATGGACATGGTAAGGAATATGTTAAGTAATTCATCTATGCCTCTTTCATTGTGGATATATGCTTTAAAGACTGTTGTTTACTACTTAATAGGGTTCATAGTAAAGCAGTCTCGACTCCTTTTGAACTATGGACTAGTAGGAAACCTAGTTTAAGACACCTGCATGTTTGGGGTTGCCCGGCAGAAGTTAGAGTTTATAACCCACTAGAAAAGAAACTAGATTCAAGAACAATCAATGGTTTCTTCATTGGTTATCCACAAAAATCAAAAGGGTATAGATTTTACAATCCTAATCACAGTACAAAAATAGTTGAAACTGAAATGCTAGGTTCATTGAGAATGGTGAAGTTAGTGGGAGTGAAGAACCACGTAAAGTGGAAATTAAAGAAGTTAGGCTGAGCGTTTCTCTACCTTTTACTTCTTTTAAAGATGTTTTCTAAAGTTGTTGCACAACCTAACAATCAACAAGAACAACAAATTGATGCTCCTGTTAATCTCAATGAAGCAATAATTAATGAACCTGCAGTAGATGTACCACAAGAAGTAACATTAAGAAAATCTCAAAGAAAAGAGACCTGCTATTTCTGATGACTATTTGGTATATTTACACGAGTCAAAAATTGACTTAGAATTGATAATGATCCAGGTTCATTTTCACAAGCTATTGAAAGTAATAATTCTGATAGATGGATAAATCTATGAAAGATGAGTTGAAATCTATGGAACAAAACGAAGTATGTGACCTTGTTGAATTACCAGAATGCTGCAAATCAGTTGGGTGCAAATGGGTCTTTAAGACCAAACGTGACTCACTGCACATTGTAATTGAAATATTTATGAAATCATTAAGTAAATGATGTTACGTGTGTCAAGTGGGAGAATGTTAGTTTTATGATCCACTCACATTAATATTATTTTGGTTTAATATTTAATTACTAACTAAATTCTAATTCTAATTGGATAAGTAAAGAAGTGGAGAAGTGGGAAGTGGGGAAGTGGGGAATGGAGAAGTTACTTCAACTACCCATTAAGTCTTCCACTTTACCCATTACCTCTTCCAACTATCCATTATCTCCACTACTCACCATGATGGAAATGTGAATGATGTTAAAACACACTCTATTTAAAGGGTCCTCTCTCTGCCATAAAGACATAGTCTTATCCATCAAAGCTATACATAAACTATAAGGCAAGAGAGAGAAACAACTTCTAAAGAACCAAAAGAAAAGACTTCCGCTCAATCAAGTCAAGAATTATATGACATATTCGGGTATGTATTATTGACTGAAATTTTATAGTATTAAATATATGTGAAAATTATATAGTTCTACGATCCTGAATAATTGATAGGATTTCTAAATTTTAGATTATTTATGTTTTCACAATCATTAAAAATCTTTATATGTGGTATCAAGAGCATGGTTTAAGAACTAGTGATTTTCATAAAATTAGTATTTCCTTATTTGTAAAAGGTAATACGTAGTATTAAGCGAAATAATTATTCTCTATCATGATGTATTTTATTTTGAAATTATGCATATAACATTAGTTAATCACCAAAGTGATCTAATCTTTGAAGAATTAATTCAAAATAATAATGACTAAATGTATATTCATTTATCCATTATTTTGATGCTTATAACTCATATACCTTATGGATATATGGAAGTTTTTGGTTGTAAGATAGTAGGGATAACTCAAAGGTTGATTATTTCATTTTATAACCATTGAACATAAATGAGATAATTTAGATGTGTCATTAGTTTTATTTATTTATCAAAATATAATAAATATTATTGATTGATACATTTAAAATGATTGAATTACATTAAATTCACATCTAAACATCATTATGTCTAAAGTTGTATTTTGATGTTTCGCCCAAAGAAGAACATCAGTATACATTTTAGAATTTATAAACCATTTCTGAATTTGATAGTAAGTTAAAATTCATAACTCAAAGTATTAACAAATGAGTATATTATATTTGCAGCATTTGCTCTTCATCACTCTGCCTCTGTTACGACCTTTAACGGTCTTAACTTCTCAGATTGGTGCGAACAGAGCAAATTCCATCTCGGAGTTTTAGATCTTGATGATGCAATTTACAATGAGAAGCCAACTGCTATTATTGAAACTAGCAGTACTGAAGAAAGGTCTCATTATAAGCACTGGGATTGATCTAACAGATTAGGCATAATGTTTATGCGAATTTATATTGTGAGCAACATTAAGACTACTCTTCCCAAAATTGAAAAGGCAAAAGATTTTATGAAATTCGTGGAAGAATCCTCTCAAATTGCTGATAAGTCTCTTGCTGGGACACTAATGGGTACTTTGACCACCGTGAAGTTTGATGGTTCACGTACTATGCATGAGCATGTTATCGAAATGTCAAACGTAGCAGCAAGACTTAAGTCTTTGGGAATAGAAGTGAAACAAAATTTCCTTGTACAATTCATTATCAACTCATTACCGTCTGAGTATGACCCTTTCCAAATGAATTACAACACCATGAAAGACAAATGGAACGTGCATGAATTGCACGGAATGTTGGTTCAGGAGGAATTAATGCTCAAGAATCAAGGAACCCACTCCATTAACCTTGTAAGTCATCAAGGAGTTGGAAAGAAAGGAAAAAAACATACTAAAGGAAAACAGAGGCACCATAATGTTAATGAGTCCTCCTCTCAAGTACATAAGAAGGTACATAAGAATTATAAGTGTCGTTTCTGTGGAAAATCTGGACACTTTCAGAAAGATTGCCTGAAATTTAAGGCATGTCTCGAGAATTAAGGTGAGCCTAGTGCTTTTACATGTATCAAATCAAATTTAACTAAAGTTCCTTATAATACTTGGTGGATTGACTCTAGTTGTACTGTTCATGTTTCTAATACGATGCACGGATTCCTTACCACACAAACCATAAACCAGAATGAAAGATATGTGTAGATGGGGAATAGAGTAAAGGCTCCATAAAGCTATAAAAACTTACTGTTTGATCCTTGATACTGGGCACCACTTAGATTTACTTGAAACTTGTTATGTACCTTCTCTTCGAGAAATTTAGTTTCTTTGTCTAAGTCGGATAAGACAGAATTCTCTTTTAATTTCGGTAATGAATGTTTTAATTTGTTTAAACATAATTATCTCATTGGTAATGGTACTCTTTGTGATAACTTATACAAACTGAATCTTGATAATCTATTTGTCGAAACACTCTTAACTCTGCATCATAATATTAGAACCAAACGATGTTTGGTGAATAAACAATCTTCTTTCTTGTGGCACAAACGTTTAGGTCATATATCCAAAGAAAGATTGGAAAGATTAGTTAAGAATGAAATTCTTCCAAATTTTGATTTTACAGACCTTAACATTTGTGTGGATTGTATTAAAGGAAAACAAACAAGACACACAAAGAAATGAGCCACAAGAAGCACACAACTTCTTGAAATTGTACACACTGATATATGTGGTCCTTTTGTTATTACATGTTTCAAAAAGAAAAATATTTTATCACTTTTATTGATGATTTTTCATGTTATGGGTATGTCTATTTGTTGGATGAAAAATCTCTAGCGATAAATGCCTTAGAGGTCTTTATTACTGAGGTTGAAAGACAACTAGATAGAAAGGTGAAAATAATAAGGTCAGATAGAGGTGGTGAATATTATGGAAGATATGATGAAAATGGACAACACCCAGGTCCATTTGCTAAATTCCTCGAAAAACATGGCATATGTGCTAATACATAATGCCTGGAACACCATAACAAAATGGTGTAGCAGAAAGGAGTAATCGTACATTAATGGACATGGTAAGGAATATGTTAAGTAATTCATCTATGCCTCTTTCATTGTGGATATATGCTTTAAAGACTGTTGTTTACTTAACTTAATAGGGTTCATAGTAAAGCAGTCTCGACTCCTTTTGAACTATGGACTAGTAGGAAACCTAGTTTAAACACCTGCATGTTTGGGGTTGCCCGGCAGAAGTTAGAGTTTATAACCCACTAGAAAAGAAACTAGATTCAAGAACAATCAATGGTTTCTTCATTGGTTATCCACAAAAATCAAAAGGGTATAGATTTTACAATCCTAATCACAGTACAAAAATAGTTGAAACTGCAAATGCTAGGTTCATTGAGAATGGTGATGTTAGTGGGAGTGAAGAACCACGTAAAGTGGAAATTAAAGAAGTTAGGCTAAGCGTTTCTCTACCTTTTACTTCTTTTAAAGATGTTATTTCTAAAGTTGTTGCACAACCTAACAATCAACAAGAACAACAAATTGATGCTCCTATTAAGCTCAATGAAGCAATAATTAATGAACCTGCAGTAGATGTACCACAAGAAGTAACATTAAGAAAATCTCAAAGACAAAAGAGACCTGCTATTTCTGATGACTATTTGGTATATTTACACGAGTCAAAAATTGACTTAGAAATTGATAATGATCCAGGTTCATTTTCACAAGCTATTGAAAGTAATAATTCTGATAGATGGATAAATTCTATGAAAGATGAGTTGAAATCTATGGAACAAAACGAAGTATGTGACCTTGTTGAATTACCAGAATGCTGCAAATCAGTTGGGTGCAAATGGGTCTTTAAGACCAAACGTGACTCAACTGCACATTGTAATTGAAATATTTATGAAATCATTAAGTAAATGATGTTACGTGTGTCAAGTGGGAGAATGTTAGTTTTATGATCCACTCACATTAATATTATTTTGGTTTAATATTTAATTACTAACTAAATTCTAATTCTAATTGGATAAGTAAAGAAGTGGAGAAGTGGAGAAGTGGGAAGTGGGGAAGTGGAGAAGTTACTTCAACTACCCATTAAGTCTTCCACTTTACCCATTACCTCTTCCAACTATCCATTATCTCCACTACTCACCATGATGGAAATGTCGGAAT